>VUQR01003568.1:1965-19503 GCA_015108515.1 Hemichromis elongatus
CCATTAATTCAATTCATTCATTCATTCAAACCACACTTTGTATGTATGTGGATTCATCGGGTGTTTATCACTAGACACCCTCATCCAAGGAGGCCCTGCCAGGGTTGAGAGTTGATCTGGCCCTGGAGTGTGTCACTGTTTTATGTTAAATTGTTATTTCTCTTATTCTTTCTTCTGTTTAGATTTCTACCGTATCTTTTCCTATCTATTCACTGCCACTGAGAAATAATACTTACCTCTTTAGCATTTATGGAGCCTCACTGTTTCAAAGGGATAGAAAAGGTGATAGAGAGAAGTAAGACAAAGGGGATAAGATAGGAGAGAGCAGAGAGGAGAGCCGGAAGGGGGGACCAGATCTGGCTTCCCACACCTCCCCGCCGAATCCCCACTGCCTCCCAGAAAGGGGGAGAAGAGCAGAATATTTTCTTTTCTCTCGCAGCCTTAGCTGCCCAATTGATGTCAGCCCTTTTTAACTATAGCCAGTGACTGGTCCTCTCAGCAGTGTTAGCTAATTCTCTCATAGCCTGCCGTTGCGCCTGTCCTCTGATCCCAGTCTCTCTAAGCAGTTCTGCTGTTGTACTGGCAACAAAGACCCTGCATCCTACTTCCACCGGGCGCACCTTGATCTTCCAGCCTCTGTCCTCTGCCTCAGCTGCCAAGTTGGCATACTGCAGCTTCTTACGCTCAAATGCTTCCTCAATTTGCTTCCTCCCACGGTACCGTCAGCTCAATGACATACACAAGTTTTTGTGAGTTAAACCAAAGGACGAGGTCTGGTTGCAGAGTAGTTGTTACGATCTCTGTGGGAAAAATTAGCCTCTGATCCAAGTCCACTTGCATCTGCCAATCCCTGGCAACCTTCAGCGGGCCCAGGTCCGGGGCTGAGGGGCTTGCCCTCGATTTGTCTCCCCCCCAGACAAATGTTGATGAAAGACGAATCTCCTCTTGGTTCATGAAAGGTTGAGCGTTGGTGGATTTCCTTTTGCACTCAACTTTCTTGGCAAGACACCTGAAGACCTGGTTCAGTCTCCATGTGTATCTGCCTTGAGTAAGGCTAGTCCTACAACCAACTAAGATGTGCTCGAGTGTGGCTGGGACTGTACACAGGGGGCAGGATGGGTCCAGATCATTGTAGCAGGGTCCATGTTCATAGGTGCTGCTAATCACCTGTTAGTCAAGCACCTGTTTATCAGCACCTGGGTTACTAGCAGCTCAAAACAGGAGTGAATAACAGAATGAGTTTGTTGGTTTGAACAGGGAACATTTGGCAAGTTTTCAATGTGCACAACCCACAAATGTGGCACCATTTAAAGGGAAATAAACTGTCTTCCAGCAGTATGAGTTTTATTGTATACACCAAAGGACCAAATTTCCTTACTTTTTTTACTTGAGTTTCTTTGCTACCTACTTTAAGGTATGGTTCACACATTTGTTTGTGCACTGTGTTGTATTTTAAAATGTACGTTTGTACATTTTTATATATACTGGTTGATTTCATTATTATAAATATTGTTGTTGTTCTTGCTGTTGTTTGAAACAAACTATGAGTTAATCTCCTTTTAAGCCAGCCTTTATCTGATTGGCTGCTATTGTAAACAGAATGCAGAGCTTCTGAGCTCACTCCCAGAGTTGTATGCTTAATCACATTAGAGATACGTGGTTGCCTGTCTGTATCTGGAAATCCCACAGGATCATAGCATGGTCATTCTTGGCCACTCTAGGGGGCGTCTCACATTTTGACCTTAGGACTTCCAGGCCATACTCGACACAGATCTTCCTGTATACTATAAACTGGTTATGGCATTCATCTATTAATGTGATGAAAGTGTTTTTATTTACCTAAACACATATCTGATGTTTGGGTGTAATATTTGATGTCTAGTCCTGGTTAAAAATGAAACATGAAGATATGGCACAATATACTCTATGAACATCATCTGAAAGTCATTGTTAAGCTTTCAATCAA
Source organism: Hemichromis elongatus (assembly GCA_015108515.1). Lineage (NCBI taxonomy): Eukaryota > Metazoa > Chordata > Actinopteri > Cichliformes > Cichlidae > Hemichromis > Hemichromis elongatus. The sequence continues at coordinate 3,932 of VUQR01003568.1, forward strand.
GAGGAAGCTTGTGTTCAAGAATTGTTGCATATAATTTTTGTATTGATTATAACAAAACAAAATAAACAGAAAAAAAAGACTGAGGCTAAAGAGAAAAATATACATCACAATGGTGACTCAGACACAATTCAAACCTCAGACCTCCTGCTCCAAGTTAGCTCAGCAGGCTCTATTTCTTATCCTGCTGAGCTAACTCGTTAAACAGTGACCTGCTTGGATCACAGATTTATAATCATGACAGTATAAAACATTGACGTAGTTCATGTTTTATCCATCCATCCATCCAACACAGCTTCCAGGTTGAAAAAATAAGGCTAATGTGGAAGTGCCAAAAAAACTTCCTAAAAATTACCAGGGAACAGATTTTATATGTATGTAAACATAGCTTGATTAAAAGTGTTGCTTGTGTTTTTACTACTAATACTAGTCTTTGTGTGTGGATTGGACATCATGTGACCATCTGTTCTGACAGAGGGTTTTGTGAACAAACACACATAATGGTATTTATATAGCGGTTTTCTAATCTTAATGACCACCCAAAGCACATTAGACTATAAGCACTTTGTACACTTCATACACACATTCAAGTTCTGGCAATAACCTGGTCAATATTTCTCACATTGTAAGAGACTGTCTGACTCCACCTCTATTCTGTTTAGAAACAATGTCATCGTTCATCCATCTGTGGGTCAGATTTGACCAGTGAGACAACATTTGTCTTTCAACCATGTTTGCTCAGTACATTCCCTCTGCATCGGAAACTGGAAGTCTCTGTTCAGGAAATTTTTGTACTTTCTCACCTGTTATATCTCTGCACAGGAATCTCAGGAATGTTTTCATATTATTTGAACAAAACGCTTTTAAACAATCTCATAATATTATATGGTAACAGTGTTATTTGTTGTTTAATGGTTATTAATAATGCTAAAGAGTTGGACTGTACAGCAGTTGCAGCTTTACAAAAACAAATGCTGAAAGTTTTCTTTTTGTAAACCAAACTCTTATTTTTCCTACATCTAATCCATGAGAATGGATTGTATTCACAACGATGTGGCCTTTCAGAAGCTGGACTTACTTATTAGAAATGACAATTAGCAATTTTTTTCATTGCTTTCATTGCTATCTGAGGGATGATGCAGAGGCTGATGAAGCAGCATCTTTGCCCTGACCAGATTAACAGTGTCCATTAGCCATGGGACTAATGGACACAAGGAATTTAACATGTTAAAATGGGTTTTGTATGTAAATTTAAAAAATATATATCATCCATCTTCTCCCACTCATCAGGTCCTGGTAACAGGGGCAGCAGTCTACACAGACACAAAAACTTCCCTCTCCCCAGCCATCTAATTCATCTTTTCCGTCCCAACTCTGCCCTGAGGCCTCCTCCTAGTAGGACATGTTTAAAACACTTCAGCTAGGAGGCGCCCAGCAGGCATCCTGGTCAGATGCTGTAACTACTTCAACTGGCTCCTTTTGATGAGGAGTAGCAACTCTACTCTGAATGCCTATTGAAGGGCCGAGCTCCTCATCCTGTTCCTAAGGGGGACAACTGATGGAAAAACTGTTGATTTATCAGTCAATCTGTTGTTATGTCCCTATAATCACTATCTCTGTGTAACTTAAGACTTAAACAATCTAATGGGTGCTGAAATTCAAACTAAAAACTATAAAAAAGTATGCTGACAGTGCCATTAATATTTATTAGCATTTTAAATAACAACACTGATCAAAGCTTGAGTCTCTGCCATGACAGCCTAAACACCAAAACCATTTACAGATTTCTCTTCACTGACTGTAATGTAATGGTTGGATAGGTTATACAGTTTTATTTTAAACAGAAAGATAGTTGTTGTTGTTATTTTAACAACTAATGTTGATCTGGATAAAGAATAAAAAGTACAGCTTAATGTTATCTGATTTGACTACAACGTAAAACAAATAAAGTACTGTTAGTTTGAGGACATGAATCTGACTCATCGACATGTTTAGATTCACCAGCACTGGACTCAAGGTGGCTGCAAAGAAACGTCCTCCTAAGATGGTAAATCAGCTGGTTCTTTTCTACTGGAGCACTTATACTACAGGTCTCATTCACCTACTCACACAAGTGCTTTCTAACATTCACACGCATTCATCCTCCGATGGACAAATCAGAGAGCAACCCCGGGTTTAATATCATGCCCAAGGATATTTTGGCAGACTTCTTACATGTTTGCATCACAGCATGTGGCATTTGCAATTCAAAACAGCCAAATGAAAATGAAAAAGGCTTTTCTCTTCCATTAAATTTAAAGGTAAAAGAAGGTGCTGGGTGAAATTAGCCTTACTACTAGTTGCACTTGCAGTCTATTGACCCGTCTCTTTAAGAAAGAATTGAAACTAAAAACTGACGGCGAAATTGGAAAAGGTGTACACTGAAGAGACAGATGAGTCAATGAAAGGCATGGATGTTGCAATCAAATGTAGCCTTATTGTATCATTTTACTGTATGTACGGACATAAATTTGATCCTGATCCCTTTCTCAGATTCTGCCCAACAATCCAAACACCAAAAGGTTTGCAAAAAATGACATAAATCGACATTTAATATAACTTCTTTTGACTTTTAATGCCAATTATGTTCAATATTTCATTCTAAAATGTATCTTCAGATTGTTTCAGTTCTGTGTTCTTTAGTTAAATAGTACGTAAAACAGGGATAGAGAAGAAGACAGAGGGAAGAAAAAAAAAAGAAAAAACTGACCCAGAACCTCTGGGCATGTCACGAAGCCATTAAAATTAATTTGAGACTCAAATACGTCTCCAAGCCCATCATTTAACTCTCATTGCCATTTATGTTCTTTTCAATTACATGAAGGAGTTTTAAACTGTTATTAATCTAGAACCTCTTCTCCTAAAAGTTTTTTTTCTCTCTTTCAGCGATAGGAAAGCTCCCCCAGAAGATTTCACCCTCAGAGGGCCGGTACCAAAGATAGCGAGGGCGTTTTTAAGCATGTACCTCCCATCTGATCTGATCTAGCAGGTTTGCAGCGGTGAAATTGATCCCAGTGGTAGATGCACTGACAGGACTGAGGAGCCAGTGTTCAAATGAATTAAGAAGAGGAGAAGAAGATGGCGAAAGGCTTTCTGTTGTTCCGCCTCTAAATAATACAGCGCAGTGATAGCCAGCAAACAAAAGCATTTGTGCTGTGAAGGAGCGATACTGGGGATAGGATAGAGGCGGAGGAATGCTTGAATTACAGACGAGAATGGAAACATCTTTTTTTATACGTTTTGTTGTCTGTTAAACATTAATGAGAGGGGATGGCGACAGCGTTCCAGTGTCTGACCATCCAAAAGAAAAGCTAGTGAAAAGACTGGAAGCCACTAGGGTACGTTCCCAAATGGCCACTTTTTTAATATTTGCAGCATATAATATATATTTTTTATACTTAATTTTATAGCTTGAGGGTGAACAAAATAAAGAAAGGCAAGCAATTGTATCGAAATTCCCTAAAGGTGATTAAACTTAAATGTGTAAAGTCTCGGCAGGGAGATTTAGGCCTAAATAATTAACAATGCCATATTATATTGCTATAAAAATAATTCTGCCTCAAAAATGCTGCATGTGTTTTTTAACATTCATGCATCTTAAAAATAATTGAAGGGCCTGTGCGCTACTTAATATTTCATCCCCCTCTGCCTTTTTCAAAATTTTCACAGGCTGAACGATGGCTTTTGCACCCCAAAAAAAGAAGGATATGAATTTTTCAGGCTTTTTAAATAATTAAGCTCAAAGTGTTTGGGGGGGCAGCGAAGCCCTGATAAACTAATCTGAGATGGAGGAGCAGGAATAAGGTCTGAGAGGGACATTAGAAATTTATTATTTTATCAGCAGCTATTTATTATTAACATAGAGAGATCCCATTAGCATTCATAGACAAAGGGACTCCTGGGAGGATGCCCTGTGGATTTCAAGGTGATACAATAAAAGAGAAAAGTTAAAGGAGGGGAAAGTGTCTGCTCCAGCCCCTGATCTGCATATTAGCCAACATCTTTCAGTCAGTGAAGTCAGCGGGATTTCTCTGGGTGGATTTTGTGAGTGGATGGCAGATTTAAGATGTGGAAATGAATCGTTCTGACTTCACAAAGTCAGCTACTGAATACTTGATGGTAGAAACTCAGAAGAAGTAAAGAAACAGGGCACGGAGCCCAGTGGGGGTTTTTTCTGGGAAATTGGGAGATTTTGCAATATGGTGTGGGTAACTTTTCAGACTCCAGTGCAAGAGCATGGCAACTTTCAGATCACTGCCATGACAGTGTGTACAGATGTTTTTGTTACTATGGTGTTAAACCCTAAAGACTGTAGAGAATTTACACCACTGCTACCACTACCAACAGGCCTCCATTTTCCTTGCTAAAATTTTAACATGTATATATGCTAACATTCATTCAGAGTTGATCCAGAAGACACAGTTCACCTTCTCTTAATCCTGTTATACCCAACATTGTTTGTAATTCAGCTGGGGTTGCAATACAGGCCCTCAAGGTATGAATGAACTCAAACAACTGAAATTATTATTAAGCCAGCATCCAGGTGAAAAAGCCCCCATTTTGTCTTTTACACATATTTTATTAATAATTTATGCAAATTTTTGATAAAATAACAATTATGTCCTTCAGGTTTTTTTTCTTACAGTGAAACTGATTTTGCTGATTTCATTAAGCATTTAAGACAGAACACACTCACATGATGGTTCAGATACAACTGGACGCCTGATTAATTTAAATTAAAGTTCTTGTTGTTTATAATGTTTTGCACAGTCAAGGAGCAGTTCATGACACATTTCACTGTGTGACAAATAAAGAATCTTGGATCTGATTAAATCAAAACACTCATTTTATCAGGTACACCCATTCAACTCCCGATTAACACAAACACCAACCAATCAATCAGCCAGAAAAGGTGAGTAAAGTGACTTTGAGTATTGTGTGGTTGTTGGTGCAAAATGAGCTGGTTTGAGTATTGAAGAACCAGGAACTGCTAGGATCAAACCTTTAGGAGGACTCTTAATCATAATGTCATGCATACATTGCCTTGCCATTAATTTTAATGGAATATGCTGCTTGCAAACATATTGAATCCCTTTCACCTTTGCAAACCTAACTTCAACGGTACACTTTAAAATGTTACAGATATTCAATTGTAACATTAGTAGTGTCTAAGAATGTTTCAGAATGATTAATCACACTTTTCAATATTACATTAAATCATTAATTTAATTAAAAAAAATACACACACATACATTGCCACTAAATCTGGACAAAATGCAAACTATTAGTGGAATTTCTTTCAAATTATTTTTTTCTAATTCATGTAAATCCTCCCTTTGATTTACAGAGTTAACACAGGATATCAGAGATTCAGATACAGGAGTGAAGAAGAAATTTGTAGTCTGTCACTTCAACATAATGGAAACCATCCTGTTTAATCCATGTTTACAATGAAACGGATCCTGTTAAATGGTACTGTTCACATCGATCCACATGTTTGGTTTAGAGTGTGAAATGATTATATCTTTATCATTTTGTTTACTCTGATTCCAGTCGTACCTGTTTCGTTTTGCTCTATCTCCTCTTGCTGTCATCCAGCTTTCTTCTAACCTTCTCAATGTGTCACCGAAAGGTAAATGTAACAGTGAAACAGAATTTACCACCCAAAAAAGGCTAATTTATAATCACTTATAATATTCTTACTTAACTGCACTGCTGCTGGCCACTGACAAGTAACATCCCTCTGACTTCATCTGTGGAGCTCTGCTCTAATATAAACTAAAATTGAATCCTAATTCGAGCAGAACAGGAAGGTAACAAAGTACATCCTTGGTTTAGAACTAGTGATATATCAGCAGACTTATAGCTCAGAAAGCTAAAATTACCTAATAATCTCTAACAATCTAGCCTACATTAGCTAACAATTTTAATGCTATTTATAAACACATAAAACCAAGACTGGACTTATTTTAGTTGTAACTTGCACTGTCTCCAGTGCAGAAGCTTGAAAAAGATAATATTAGAAGACAATTTTATTTTTCAGGGTGCTCACTCACCAGTGTCTACTGGGATTTTTCCATACAACCATCTCTATGGTTGACAAACAATGTTTGGTAAAAGAGAAAATATCCAACATTACAACCAAAGTATCCAGAACAGTATCTCTGAACGCAGCACACATCAAGGCTTGAAGCAGCACAAGAATATATTTTCCATTTTTAACCTTAGAATATGACCTGAGATGTGTGGCAGAGCTCAAAAACTCAATAGGAAATCTTTACAGTAGAGGTGAAGAAGAAAGTGTAGGAAGAGCGAGGTGGGTGGTGACAAGCGCCAGGGGTGACTTATGAGATAGAAGGTTTACAAGATGGTATTCAGATGTAGGATGGTGAATGGTTCAGGCACTGACAAAAAGACAGGAGCTGAAGATGCTAAGATTTTTATTTGTACTAATCCAAATGAACATGTATAGTGGTATGGCTCAGTTGGCAGGGATGGCAAGTACATTCTTCACTTATGCAGAAATATTTATACTTGTGTTAAAAATACTTAAGCTTAAGTACTGATTCAGTGAAATTAAAAAAACAAAACAATTCTATTTCCTATTCTCTACATTTTTTATGAATGACTTTGCCTCCCTAAATATACAAATGAGTACAGTGAGGTGTTAAAATTGGATTTGTCAGGTGGAACCCAAAGTTTAGCTGCAGTGGTGCAGCATGGGGAAAAAATCAATTAGAAATAACTTGCAATAATTTCTGTTTTGAGCTCCAGCAGCTTGTCTTTGTATGCAGGCTGTCAAGCTATAAGCTGGCAATAGATGAGCTATATCATGACTGCTTTTCAAACCCTATAATAAAGCTAGTGTAAAGGTAGAATTCAGTGAGTGATTCTAAGCTTACATTCAGATTTTATGTAAGCTAACATTGACTATGAACACAACAGCTTCTCTGTACTAATGCAGCATAATGCAACCAAAGTACAAAGTGCAGTACAGTGTAAACTAACCTGTTTGGCCTGCACTAAACTGCCTAGTATATTCATTTGACCTATGAGTAACACAGAGTTCTAATACTTCGATTTGTTTTGCAAAACATTTCACAATAAGAAATCTCTCATTCTTTTTTCTCTCTGGGAAAGACAGCAGCCAAAACTTTAGCTAGCAGACATGTTGTGTGACAAACTGCACACATCGTGTGTTTGATATAGAAATGTTACTCCCTTTATGCTTGCACCTCCTTTGTAGTGCTATTTAAGTGCTAAAATGCTGCACCCACAACTAATAGACATCTGCACTAAAGATGATATTCTGCACTGCACTTCATTGCGGAAGTGCAGTAGTTGAACTTCATTATTTCTCATCTCTGACTATCAGATATAAACTACTAGATGTATAAAATACAATTATTACCTCAATAAAGTAGTATTAACAATCATCTCTTAATCAATCTTATGTTTACAGTTTTGAGTTGTATTTTGTTTATTTGGGGTTTTTTGGTGACGTTTGTTGCTATCAAATTACTCATCATGTGGCTTTGCAATAAATTTGCCACAATGCAAACTTTGAAACTGGAAAATATATTTATAATTAAACTTATATTTTCATTTTGTGAGCTTCTGTGGTGCTTTTTGTAGACTGGGACTTCTTGGCTTCTATAGAATCCTACTAGACACCACTGTGATCAATTAAGTAAATTCACACATGTGGTAAAGCTTCTGGGTGTTGTCGAAATGTGCAAAGACCAAGTAAAGTCAAGTGTAACCAGACAGAGGTATCTTTAAAAAAAAAGATCCCACGAAATCTGCGTGTCTGCTTGGTGTGAGAGAGATGGAGGGAGAAGTCTTCCCATTCTTTCGAAAATCCTATAAGAGACCAGCTGAGAAAGAAATCCAAGTCCTCCACTTCCAGCTCAGCTAAAACCAGTCCACACACACTAACACACACACAGACAGACACACACATACCATACATATGGATGGCCCCTATGAAAATATCCTACAGTCAATCAGGATCTGCAAATTTCATGAGCTGCAGCAGTCCTTCTCCTGAATATCTTAGCAGGTTGTCAAAACAATCAAAGAGCTCTGAGCGCTGAATCAGAAAATCAGCTATTCCAGAGTAAAACCGTCTCGTCTCCTCTATCACCGAGCCAATCTGTTCTTATCTCACACCCTCACAGCAGCTGTCCTTATACTGTAACCTTGCTGTGTGTCCAGTTCCAAAAATCTCATTACACTTGAAATTTGAGGGGAAAATGTAGCACCATAGGATTGCCTCTTATCATCTGATACTTAGAGGGAAATCGAAAAAGAGAGAGGGTGAGACAGAGCCAGAGAGAGAGAGAGAGAGAGATGGAGAGAGAGTCTACAGCCATGCTAAGTTTTCTGCAAAACTTAAAACTTGCCTCTGTGCTGAATGTAAATGTTAGTATTAGTGGGGCTGGAATAAAAATTACTAATATAATGAATTCAGTAACACAAAATCCAAAACCGAAAAGCATTTGACTCTTGTTATAACCACATACTACCAGATGGGTGTGCTAAGCAACACATCTTAACTTCGATTATTCAAGGGGCGGATGGAGAGCTGAAAGAACAGGCCAAGGCAGAAGTGCTGTGAAAAGCTGCGGTTCCTCTGCGTGGCTGCTTCAAAAGTCAGACAAACCCAACAGTGTCATGTTAAAATGCAGTCGACAGTTCACAAACTGAACGTTTAGAAGTGGGATGGCTATGTCTGTTTTTAGAAAACACACGGAGGAGACGTCCAGCTCCAGATTTCACATTTTTATAAAAATCTTTTATTTGGGATTCATTTTTACTTCTGTGCCTTAACACTAATGTGAAACTTATGTTATGACTGGAATGAACATGTAATGCAAAGAACACAAAGTGACCGTCTAAAGAAGCCACATGCACCCAGGCCTCAAACCACTGCCTATGGAATTCAATTCAATTCAATTCTATAGCACTCTTCACAGGATAATATAATAGCAGGTCATTTTATAGATGCTGAGCAATTGTTGAGCATGAGCCTGAGCTAATGGTAACTATGACAACATGTATGTTCGTCATTGGAGGAAAATATCCAGAAGATTAAAAAACCCAAAATTTTCAATTCTAATTCTGAATAGATATCGAGAAACGCTGAATGATTTCCTTAAGCTTTTCTCGGCCTGTTCCCAGAAAGGCTTAATTTTCTTAATATTTATTTTCAAGGAAGAACAATCTGCAGATCCTTGCACAATGTTTGAGGCATAAAATGTTAGTAGCAGCAGTGTTGAGTGACCTGAACCCTGAAGGCAAGGAGAACGTAGCCTTCAGGCTTTTAAAAAATATTTTATATTTTAGTCTAGTTAGAGTTAGAAAATGATAACAGCTCAGATTTAAAACAAAAAAACAAAAACAACCTTTTACCATAATTAATCAGGTCTTACAGAACCTGTCTGATAAAAAGAATTTAAGGCAAACTTCTCCCACGTGCTGCCTGGAGTGGTGCAGCTCCTCTGTGACCAAATACTCATCTCCTCTCTCACCCCAAAAGAACCCATTAATATTCCAAATTAATGCAAATAACCTTAAATGATGAATAATTGCCCCCATATCAAAATTCAATTACTGTTAAACACGGACGAACTGCTGATTAAAAACTATGAATAATTTCTTTGACAGAGTGAGTCTCACAGAAATGTCACTATTAAGAAGGACAGATGTGGTAAAATGTGATAACAAAAGGGAGATTTCATAATAAAAGCACAGTGCAGGTCTGCGTATATTTCTTTTTAAAATACAGCCTCTTTAGCTGTTTCAACTGTGAAAGGCATTTGTTTCATTTCATTTGTTCATGCATTTGAGAAATCCCTGGAAAATATGTGAAGTCTGTGGAAGCTGATTTATACACAAAGCATCCAAAATTTAAACTTAAAGGATGTTCATAGAATCAGGGGCATTAATAAGTGTTAACATGGATTTTTCTTTTTAATTTAATACTTATTTAACTTATTTAACTTTACATTTCCTACAGTAACACAAATGAAATTATTTAAAGACATACCACTGAACTAAAAAATCTTGTGACAAAATAATAAAATAAATGCTAAATGAAGTCATATTATTAATATCTGTTAGCTTAATGTTTCAACACAGCTGAGTGCCAAAAGATTAATTATGAATTTTTTGTTTAAAAGGAAAAGATAAGCACTGTATTTATAGTGTGTTATGCAAATTCTTATGTTGCAAGGAGGTAAAATCACCAGCTGTTTACGCTATACATAAAATGTAGCTTACTGCAACTGTTAGTGTTTTAATGTCCTTCTGTCTAATGAAAAACTACTAAATAAATAAATCCAATATATTTAAATCTAGATTTCAGCAAATGAATTTAGCTCCTTCATTATAAATGTTCTATACTTTATTATTAAAGATATAAAGATACCCTTTTCAGATAAATTGTTAAACAGGAAGACATATTTCTATAACTTTTAAGCTTAATATTTACAGAATATTAAGAATGTAATTTATGTTTCTTAGAGTTAGATTCTCTAATTGTTACACTTTAAAAAGGTTTAATATATCGAGTTACCCAGAATCCTCTTGTTTTCTCCATTAGCATGGATGACACATTAGATAAACAAGGTTGTACTTGAGGACTGAGTGGCTGATTCATGCCTCTGCACATCTCGCTGGATCTTTTTCCTTTCACATACTGTTTGGCACCGTGACGATAAAAAAGGGAAACGTGAGTTTCAGTAAGTGTGATTTTACACTTCCCAAACATTCAGTTCATCCAGTATGCTGCAAACTGGCTGTTCTTTAGCTGCAGAGTAAAATGTAGGGAATTCTGCATGAATTAAAAGCCAGAATCACTAAATGAGTGTTTTTTTTCTCTTTTCCCCACATTTCCACCTCTGGACTGAAATCTGACAACATGATGGTGTTATTCATCTCTTTGTGTGCTGCACTTTCATGGAAACACCCGATGTACGTGTTCACTCCTTACTGTAGGTCTATGTCATGTTTTTGCATCAACAAAGAGAATGTCCTCTGGGGGACATTACTCACGAAGCAGAGTGGCTACAAGGCCGAAGGTTCAGTCCAGCCCACACCTGATGCAACAGTGCCATCTCCAGGCACAACACCTGCAGAACCATCACTTCTCTTTGTATGGCATCTTTCATACAGGTCATTGCAGTTCAAACTGCTTTACAGGGTATCTGACATCCTGATAAGATAAGCTGGTAAAAATAAAACAAATAAAAAAGCATACATATGGATATCCCTCAGTCCATTCTTGGATTAATTTTTCCTCATTAAAAACTGTTTGAATTAATCTTGTTTCTATAATTGAAATTAATTAATTAAAAGTCACAATTGGTAGCGTGCACCTTTGATAGTGCATTCATCTGGAAGTCAAATGCATGGTGAAAGTGAGTCAAAAATACATACAAAAAAGGAACAATGTGGTAAAACATCAAAGTATAGAGTACTTACCATTTGTGTTATTTCCATCTTTATTATATAAACCTGCTAGAGGGAGGTTAGTGAGAGGCTTCACCTTTTTAAGGTAATTAGCATCAATCCTGAAGGATATTCAGTTCGGATGTGTAGTAGTTTAACTCCACAAAGTGAGGCACTGTTGATTTAAACACATTTTTTAAGTGGGCATGCATTTACTTTAAACCTACTCGTACAGAGATTTGATCAGTTTAAACTGATAAAGGAGGCTCCCCATAGCAACGAGTATAATAAACTTCTCCTTGCCACTGTACTGTTTTTTCTCACCATGCATCTCAAAATGATTGTTTGACTGTTCATAACCAGGACAGCTTGGTAGTTGGCACTGTGGACTCACAGTAAGAAGCTCCTGCTTTGTCTCCAGCAGCCAGCGGGGGCCTTCCTGTGTAGATTTGCATGTTCACCCTCTTCCCTGCATGTTTTCTCCTGCACAAAGGTGTGAATGGGACTGTGAATGGTGTCTCCCTATGTCAGGATAAGTTCAAGCCCTGCTGTTGGGTAAGTGGAAAAAGTAGATGGATGTTCATGTCCACTTTGTAGACCCAAAGCAACATCTTTTTTTAGAGTGAATATGCAGACTGGTTAGTATCTGTAGTATCTAACAGATACAAATCACACTTTATTGGTCACTGCATCTGTAAGTGCACTGTGAAGACGTATTTCAAATTAATGTCTTACATGACGTTATAATAAAAGTCAGTTTTTATTGCAGTCTTTTAATCAATAAAAGTATAGTACAGATAGTTTCAGAAATTTGACAGTGCATATAAAAATGGACGTTTTCTTCAGACATTGTATAGTAACCATCATACAACAATAATCAACATTTCTTTTTTCTAATTAAAAAAATATCAATTAATTAAAGGTGGTGGCCACTGCTTTTGCAGTTTGAAGCCAGAAACGAGGAGAAACTTAAACAGCTGAATTTAGACATTACTGATTCTGTGACACCAAGAGGAATCTTGACTGTTTTACTAGGACACAACTAGAAAACACTCAAACCCTAAACTCAAAACACCAAAGTCTTTGGTTTTTCCCAAGGGAACTCTTTCCTGCCAAAGTGACCGTAGCAGGCAGTGGCCTGATAAATCGGCTTCTTCAATCCCAGCTCTCTGTAAAAGTGAAGTGTTACATCATTAATGAAACAATCTCTTATCTTTATCAGATGCAACTATATAAGACTGCGCATACTTCACAATCACTCCAGGCCTCAGATCAAAGTTCTTCTGTATGATCTGCAGCAGCTCGTCTTCGTCTCTGTTAGATGTGCCGTAGTGAAACACTGAGATGGAGAGGGGATGGCTCACACTAATAGCATAGGAGATCTTAGGAGCAAGGCAGAGTGGACACCAACCATCACACATTGACACAAAAACAGTGAAAATAATAAACAATTTCTTTACACCTTAATATCATTCAATCGTCACCTGAACAAGAGCTCTCCTGCACAGTCCAGCTTTGACAAGTGACTTGGCTACCCAACGTGCTGCGTAAGCTCCAGACCGATCTACTTTGGAATAGTCCTTTCCAGAGAAAGCGCCTCCTCCATGCCCGCCCCATCCTCCGTAGGTGTCCACTATGATTTTACGTCCTGTAAGTCCCGCATCACCCTGTTGATGTATAAAAAATGTCAAAGGCACGTTATTCATGCCCTCACATCGGATGAAAAATTACATTTCCTCTGCGATTTAGTCGTTCCTAACCTGTGGACCCCCAATAAGGAATTTTCCACTCGGCAGCAAATGGTAGATGGTGTTATCATCCAGGTACTTGGCAGGAATGACAGCCTTCACCACCTTCTCCATCAGGTTGCATCTGATCTCCTCCAGGGTGATGTCAGGACTGTGCTGTACTGAGATCACCACAGTGTGGACACGCAGGGGCTCCATGGCTCCCACGTTGTCTCGATACTCCACAGTGACCTACAGAAGAGAGACCAAAAAGCTGAGAGGATATGCTTACAGCCACAAAGATGAAGAAGTGTGCGTGGTTTTTCTTTTGAGGAAGCTTACCTGTGATTTGGAATCTGGCCGGATCCAAGGACACTCTCCATTCCGTGACAGCTCCTTCATCCTGTAGTTGAGTTTATGAGCCAGAAGCAGGGTCAACGGCATGCACTCCTCAGTCTCATCGGTGGCATAGCCAAACATTAAGCCCTGAAGGGTGAAAGGTCAGTTACATAAAAGTTTGTATTTAAATCTTTAAATAGAAGTGATTAAACTTTCCAAATAATGTCTATGAAAAATATGACATGTTTTGCAAATAAGTTGTTGCTTGGTTTGCCATGTTAATATCCCAACAAATAAGATGACATAGTCATTCCAAAGTGAATGGAACCCTGCAGTGAAGGTAATGCCTAGATCTTCTCTTTCCATATTTGATTTTTAAATGATTTCTGAAAAACTGTTAATTCCCTGTGGTTACAAGATATACACACATCAATGTTAATCTCTTATAAATATTATAATAGAAAAATGTGAATAATATTTTTTACTTCATTAAAGAGATCAGAGATAGTAAGAGTAACAAAAACAATATGTGTGAAAGTTGTGATGCACTCCAGATAATGGATGGCCTCTTGCACTTATGACATTTTTCAATATTTTAATCTTTAAACAACAAAAGTGCTAGTTTATGAATTTCCTACGCATTTGCTGCTGAACCAAAAACATAAAAGAGAGGTAATGCGTTTATTATTGGCCTCCTAATCCTAGCCCTAACTCCAAGCATACATACAAAATACTTAAAGGACATTAATTCAAACATGGTGGCTTAGAATTAAATACTGAACCTGGTCCCCTGCACCGATATCCTCCTGATCCCTGCCTTCAAACACGCAGTCTGAGATCTCCGCACACTGCGGCTCCAGAGCCACCAGCACATTGCAGGTCTTGTAGTCAAAGCCTGCACATCACAGTTGAACAAATATCAGCAACACTCTGACTTTCTGAGTTTCAGTGAAATCCTGTAATCAAAAGAATACCAATCCCATCCGTATTTTACCTTTTGAAGAGTCATCATAGCCAATCTTCTTAATGGTGTTTCGCACCACTGTCTGGAGGTCCACCGTGGCTTTGGATGTTACTTCTCCAACTAGTAAAATCATGCCAGTCTTTGCCACACATTCTGTAACAACACATTGAAACGAATACTGTGAGCGAGTCTCAGGGAGAGAGGAAGAAGACAAACGTTTGTTATCTAAAACCGCATTTATTTTATCACCCAAGAGTCACCGAGAAGGAAAACGCTGTGCTGAACTTTGAACTAATAGGCAAACACTGTTTACTTATTAGTTATAAAAGTAGCCTACCTTTGCAGCTACGTTAAAAAAAAAATTGAACTTTATCCACTCTAAAGATGCGTTAGCACTAATAGTTGTGACACACCATGATCCGTGCTCCAACTGCTTATCTCATTGTTCACATAACAATAGCAGATTATTTGGAATTTTTATTTTGGGGTTGAATTCTTTACGGAAATCTTACAAAATAGTGAAAATATGATCACACCAATCTAATAAAACTGGAAACTTACCACAGGCCACTTTAGAGTCAGGGTCGTGACTTAGGTATGCATCGAGCACAGCATCGCTAATCTGATCACACATTTTATCTGCAATCACAAAATATGCACAAATTTAAAAAATCTATTTGTTAAGACTGAATACCATTCTAAATGGGCAACAATAAAGTAAAACAAATACATTCTGAAGATTTGTATTCAATTTGAATCTTGACATGTTGTAGAAGGAAAATAACTCTAAATTAGAAAATATATTAACAGTGTTTATTTTTACTAATTGATGTATTAAGAAAGTGTGGGCCAAAATTCCTCCACAACGATGAAAGAGACTGACATTCATACATTACTTGAAGTAACTGCTAATAAAGGTGATTCTACAAGCTACGTAGTTTACATCATGATTGTTACTCATACCATAAAGCCACTGAACATATTTTCTAAAATGCGGAACTTTTCCAATAAATACGTTTTTTCTCCTCTCACCTTTTGAGAATATCAGAATT
>VUQR01003568.1:25179-36266 GCA_015108515.1 Hemichromis elongatus
GGCTAAGATTTTTTTTTTTTTTTTTTTTATGACAAAAAAATGTTAAAAAAAAAAAAAAAATTAATGGCAGCAGAGATTGAAGTGATATCAAGTTAGCTGAAATACTTTAACACTCCAACAATCTTACACGTGTGACATAGAACCACTCTATTAACGGAACAGAAATTCAAATGAGTGTTTATTTTTATTTGTTGCATTTCTTCATGTCCAATACACTGTATATATATTGTATGTTTATGACTGTCAAACTCTTAATAACATATTTAATATATGACTGATGACTATGATAACGATAATAAATTGTAATAACACATTTTGTATCTTTGCTACCACATTACTGAATATGTGAGTGATTTGTTCCAACCAATGTTACATTTCAGTTATGGAATATATGAAACAATTCACAAGTTAGCATTTGGACATGAGTAGAAAAAAAGAAGGGATGAGGAAAGCAAACGGATCAAACGTTGCAGCAATCTAAATAAATGCAAAACAATGAAATACTCAGTAGGTATAGAAGAAAATGTACTGTAGGTCTCGGTGTTCTTCCATTACTTTCTTACAACTAGCTAAGTAATCTTTGCTGGATACCATCATCTCTCTGGCCAACGCTCCACCAGCGCACGGTAGACTTTCATCACTCTGAAACCTATGAAAAACAAACAACAACAAATCAGCTATAGACAAACAAAAAAAGGGTAAGATTGCAAAACAATAGGAATCCCCTGTGTTTATAATGTCCAATGTAATTAAAAAAAAAACTATAAGAAAAAAAACAAACTGATTATTTTAACATATTACATAAAAAGTTAGAAAGTTAAGCTAGAAATCTTGAAGTGCATTAAATTGAAGAAGTCAAAGCCAAAATACTAAATGGAAGAAATGTTCAGATTGGTCAAAAATACACATTAAAGAAAGCATTACATGCAAATTTTCTGGAGATGTAGTGACACTTTGATTCTTCTCGTTTTACCAAAGGTTATAAGAGGAAAATTTGTTACAGGAAAATTAACAAAAGGAGGAGCCTTTTCCATCGCTGTGAGTAACACAAAACAGAACAATACATGTACACAAATTAAAGCACTTTATCCCCCAGCACAGTAGAGTCCAAATACGAACCAGGTTTTAGCTCATGGACTACTGGCTACAAGAGCTAAATAAAGAAACAAGCATTTTAATTAAGATTAGGGATGCATATATTAACATTAGGAACTGGAAAGTCCAGAGAAAGCTGTATGTATCCTTTAAAAAACAAAGTTATTTTTTCAGATTTATAATTATTACTTGTGGGGGAGTAAGGGCCTGTAAAAAATGACAATTACATGTGTATATTTTACGTTTTACATTACAAACAATTGCAAAGAAATTAAAAAAATGGAAAGAAAGATGACAAAGCTGGACGTGTCCCATATTGTTTAGTTTAGAAATGCTGATACAGGATGTTGGAAGACCATACCAAATGGCAGCATTCGAGAGCGTATGCTTCTCATACCCGGTCCGCATTGAGCGGGCCCTGAGAGTATCTGGGAGTCAGCTCATGGCCTGCAAGGAAGCTCCGCTGGCAGGTACAAACAAGGTATGTCAGAGTTAGGAGACAACATACTTCCTTCTGTTTCCTTGCACATCCTTAACTTTGGCATCCATTTACTGTAGTAGCAGTACATTACCTGTTAACTTTACAGTTTAAAAAAAAAAGAGAAGAGGCAGCAGAAGCCGGCTGTTAAAATAATCGCCACAAGAGCGTAGCCTCTATGTTACCACTACTGTAAAGCACTTGAGGGTGCTGAGAAAAAGAAATTTATGGAGGAAATTATGCATAATGTTACCAAACATCAAAGTAAATATAAAACTACTTTAAGTTTACAAGCAAAAAAGTATATAAGTACTGTTACATACCTATTTCAAGAGGAGGGTTTCCACTATTAATACGGCTTGTAACTGTTCGTGTGACCACCACGTCGTGGCGACTTGCCATAACCACCAGATTGATCTACGCGTGTGAACAAAGTGGGAATTTCACACAATTGTACTGTTTTGAAAGTAGAACACAACTGGCCATAAAACAATACTCACTGTTGTAGTCACCATAGCCATAATAGTTGTTGTAACCAGAGTAATCATAGCCACCATATCCTCCATAGCCTTGATTACTGTAACCATAGTTGCCATAATTTCCATAGCCTTGATTCCAGTAGTTGCCATAACCCTGGTTCCAATTTTGATTTGGGCCTGAAGTTAAAACAAAAACCAGACAGTAAGTTGACATAAACTAATCTCTGTTTTAAACTAAAAATGTTTTGTTGAATTTACTGTCATACCTCATCTTTTATTATTAAATCAGTGGGACTGTTTGATTGAGAGCAGACTAAACTATAAAGTTTGCATCCCAGAAATGTAAATCAGTTAAGAATTTTAAGTGTTTTTTTATTTTTTTTAATTAGTTTTGCCATCGCATTTACATAACAAGAAAAAAGACTAACAGAAGCGAAAGCTTGGTTATCTTTAGAAATAGAAAATACTTTTTGCACAGTAGTTTTGTAAAAGTAAGCTATCTTTACCTGCAAGAAGTTATGCAAAACCGTTACTGTAGTCTACACTCACCACCTCTTCCTCGAGACCTAGATGAATATCCTCCTCTGCCGCCCCAATACTGCTGCTGCTGGTACTGCTCCTTAGACATCGCCACTTTTATTTCACACTACAAGAAATTACAAGATTGGTTTAGATTAAGGTCCCATAATTCAACACTTTAAGACAAATTCACATTTGTCTCCCATGTCCCCTATTTCAGTGTCTGTAACTTTAAATTCAATTTGGATTGGTTCTGCATCCACCCCTTTCACGAAGGGTCTGTGAGTGACAGTTAGAGGCAGCCAATAGGAGCAGCCCAGCTCATTCAGTAGACTATGCTGCTGTCAAAACAGACCAGAATGAGACACTCTGTAGCTTCCAACTTTCTCCCTGTGCACCGGCCTTACTTTTAAATGCATCCAAATTCTCTGCACGGTCTTTGTTTTTTGACATATATAAATGCAAAGTTTGTCCAACAAGGTCCTGCAAAAATCTGAATTTCAGTGGCGGAGAGCAGCTAAGTAATGGACCACATTAAAGTCAATGTTTCAGAGTAATTCTCTTCTCTGACAACAGAAACCAAAGAATATACCCATGAGTGCACAGTTATTGTAAATTTGAATGAGTACAGAGATTAGAAAAGAAGCAAATAGATGTAAATGCTAACAGAAAACCAGATGAGTTTAAGTGCACTGACGCACATAAAGTAACACCCACACAATACTTTTTAAAAGGTTACTAATCTGTCAGTAAAAAAGTCGCTCCTCTGCATTTCTTTTTCCACAGAGCTTTGACTTTACATACAGTCAAAGCTAACAATTATGTTAGCCACATTACCTACATTTGAAAACAACAGGGCTGTCCTACTAATCCACCAAGTATTCCATTCTGAATTTTTTATTTTGTGATTTCTCAGTCATATTTACAGTACTATCATCGCTGTAGTTGCTGTCACGTAGCCTGATATTTTACCAGAGAAGTCCTCTTTTTAAAGCCACCTGAGTCTTAGTTACAAACCCCACACTACCCTACACTGGAGAACAGGACGCTGCTGTGTGTCTCTGGTGTATGACACCTTAGTTGGATTCATAAAAAACAAAATCACACAAACGAACCTTTTTAATGAACAGCAAAGCAACAGGTTTCTCTGTGATATAAAATTTATTAGTGGAGTCTGGCTGGCAATGAGAGTGGCCTCAGCTCAGGTTTTTTTTATTATCAATATTTTTGGATGCATTTTTACCTTTAATTTATTTAGGTGTACTAGAGACAGGAAGGTAGGGAGAGACTGAGTGTGAGAAGACATGCAGCTTTTTTAACATATGCATTGCAGACTCAACCAGGTGAACTGTCACAGTGCCCACTAATAGTGATCAAAGTAAGTTTTGCAGCTGATCAGTCACAGCAGATTGTTTAGCAAGTAAGCTAGCTTACTGCTAGTGAGCAGTGAGAAGATGGTATCATTGGTGGATTTTAGTTACCCTATACTGGTTTCCTATTTTCTACATATAAAAAGGAGGAAATTGTGAAAACTAAAAAACACATAATATAGGACCTAAGGTTAAAAAAAGGGATTGTACCTTGCTTAATCCAATATTGTGGTACTTTTTCTCCATAATTTTCTTTACTGGCTCCTCCTCCTTGAATGTGATGAAACAGAAGCCTCTCCTTTTGTTTGTTTTGTTCTCCATGGGAAGCTCAACAGACTCCACCTGTTCACATTAAGACATAATTCAATGGGCAAATAGGAGCCCTGTAGAGCCACAAATAACAAGTGGGGGGAAAAAATCAGGAGATTTAAGCAAAATCTAATTTTCATAAGTCACACACCTCTCCGAAGGCACCAAAATACTCTCTGACTTTCTCTTCAGGGGTGTCTGGAGAGAGGCCGCCAACAAAGATCTTCTTTACGGGCTCCTTGCTCTTCATGGCCTTGGCTTTTTTGGGGTCAATGACCTTCCCATTGAGTTTATGTTCCTTCTGTGAGGCAACCTGTAAACAAATATAGACATTTGACAAAAATTCACATACATGAATATTTCATCTTTCTTCTGGGCATCATTGAGACCAAACTTTTATTATAGTTTTTAGTCATAAACCACACAGTACTGTAGTTACATACATTCTATGTGAAGTCTGTATAACAAAAAAGGACAAAGACAAACATTTCTGAAAAAAAAAACAGGCAATGCAAGTTCATGTCTGTTAGAAAAGTAAATTCATTGGTAATTTAAAAAACACATTCACTTATGGGAACAGGACAGTACCTTATCAACACTTTCTGGATCTTTGAAGAGCACAAAGCCAAAACCCCTTGACCGTCCAGTCATGGGGTCCAGCTTTAATGTGCAGTCTACCACTTCCCCAAACTTTGAAAAGTAATCTTTTAGGTCCTTCTTAGTTGTGTCCCAGCTGAGGCCTCCAACAAACATCTTCCTATTGACAAATCACACACAAAAAAGCAGGTGGTGTCTATGTGTGGAGACTACTTTATAATACATCTATGCAAGCCTCTTTAAACAGCTGGGCATTTGCTACAAGTAATCTATGTAACTTGCTTAATAAGTAATTTATTACCAATTTACATCCGGACAATATGGTATCAAACACAGCACACCCTCCATTAGGTGTCTAATGAGGACCTGATTTCATCTTTTATGTGCATCCCAAATGTGAACACATACCAGGGTTTTTCCTAGCTCAAAATTGGCCTTCATAAATAAACATTTTGTCCATATGTTAATAGGGCAAAGAGTCGGTTACCTTTCTTAACAGAAGCCTGTTAACATCTTCATGTTGTTTGTGACCATTTAATAAAGAAATGTATTTAAACTTGAGTAAATTCAACTATAATCATAAAACAAGAGTTTTTTTATTTTTAATTTTCATTTTACAGTGATGATTTTTAAATGGTGGACGTCTGAAACCCCATTTATATGCAGGAAAGACCATGCATATAAATCCATGAGAGAAGTACTGTAGACCAACAATCAACCAGTGTTATTATAAAGAAAGATGGTTTTGTTTACAACTGCAGTGAAAAAATGTGAAGAGATTCCCCAAATTGAACCTGTTCTAATTCTTTTTAACTTAGGGATTCAGTGACCAGGTTGACATAAAAGCAATGTGACTCACAACTCATGATGATATACATATTTTTTTAAGTGTTGTGACTTAATTTTGGGTTTTGATTCTCAAAGAACAGAAAAATCCTGCACTGTAATGTATGCTATTCATACAATTCTGGAACCATTAGCTCGACTGTTGATTGATATTGCCAACACTTAAACATTGGCTAATTATTAGCCAATCTCAATGAATAGTAATGTAATGCTATATTCTTCTTTTTGCTGTTCCCATTAGGCGTCGCTAAAGCGGATCATGAGCCTCTATTTCACCCTATCCCTAGCATCCTCTTCTGTCACACCACAGGACAATAACAAACCATTACTCTGTATATGCATCTGTACTTTGATTTTATGAACAACTGGTGAAGCTGTTTTGCTTAACAGAAAACTGAAAATAATAACACCTATTCAAAAGTAAGGGATATTCAAAAATATCACTTACTTAATCGTAACATTTGATTTTAAACCCCAAGCTTTTAAAATAGCAAACCGGTAATACTCAAACACCTCGGAAATCGTACTAATGTAATCTTTATTTTATCAATGCTTGTTAAAATAATGGCATACCCCCTCAAAAAAAATTATAAAGTGGGGCCCAGCAATAACAATGCCCCATCAGTGGTCCTCCAGCTACAGCATCTTTTCGATTAACAATTGTAAATCTGGGTCTAGCCACCCTTCACCATCACCATACCCTTCATCCTCCTCGTTTTTACTGGCGTCGATCCTTGATCCTTCGGCCTCGCCCCCCATAAGGCCACAGTCCCCCACTGCTGACATCGGGTCGTCACTGTTCGCCTCTCCATCCTCCTCCATTCTCATCATGTTCGGGTCGTCGCTTAATTCATAATCATCCGACATATTTCGGCTCTATCTGAAACAAGTCTTAAACTAAAGCTTCACCCCTAAAGGGCTCGGAAATCAAAGCTACGTCAGATATCTCTGCTGGAGCTAAGCTAGCTGTCTGGCTTCTGTCAGCTAACTGATGATAGGCTAATGGCTGGCTAATATTTTGATAGCATATGCTGGTAAAAAAAAAAAAAAAATGTCTCTAATTAGAGCACGCTAACTTGTTAGGTTACGTAAATCCAATGTGGGGTTAATATGAATTTGGAAAAAGCACCGCTCGGTTAAGAGAACAAATTCGGTTGAGTTACGATAATATTAAGAGGTGACTTATGAGCGTCGCTTTGTTTCGTCGCCGTCATTTCTTCTTCGTCGGTTAAAAACAGCTGACAAACGGACCTGAAAGAAGATTGCCCCACCTAACTATTACGATGTGCCAGTGTTGTGTCGATATGAACTACTTATCAAAGAACCAATTTTAAATTGAACCTTTAAGGATTTTTTTAATTGTTGTTTTCCTTTCTTTTCTTGTGGTTTTATCATTTGTGACCCTTACTGTTCAATTTGGAAGCACTTGTTTAAAAACAGTTTGGACTGAAGAAGACAGGCTTCTGGGAGGGACAAGGCATTTATTAGAAGTCCATTTCCTGAATAATACCAACAATGTTTCACACAAAGTCTGGCAATGTTTCGGTATTTTCACTTCCCAAGACCAACGTTACAAATGAACAACCAGTATGGCACATTTAAATAGACACCATTCACCTGTGAGGGGATTAATTACATTAATCATTCAAACAAAGTTTCAAATGAAGACTAATTCTGCTGAGTGCATCTATACAATAATTATACTTTCTAAAACAAGACAGTTCACTCACTGTACAGGACTTCATACGTCTGCGACACATTTGTTTGGGTAGAGGGGAAGGAAAATGTTACATGAACATTTACAAAATGGTTAAGAAATACAGTTCACGCATATACATTTGGAAAGTGGCAGTCAAATACAGTTCATCTAAAAGTTAAAAAGCTAGTCTCATGTCATGTGCAGTTTCCTTCAGCCCTGTAAATGTAAAGCAACAGCCACCCATTCAATCAAAGGATCCAATGACAACGATGTCCCATTTGAGTTCCTATTATGCTTAGTGCATCCGTTTCTATTCACGAGAAAGGCATCCTGAAAGAACTGGATACTGAGCCACCTTTAAAGACCGGGATTTCATGATCAGCCCCATTGATTGCCAGAAGTCCCAGCAGCATCACCAGTCCCTCTTCACCCATCAATGTGGAAGAAAGAAAACAAAACAATAAAACACTAGAGTTGCAAAAAAGGTGGAGGCAAAAAAGAGGAGAGATCATCACAAAGTCAGAGTCATCCTTCTACGCTCTTTGTTAAGCATGTCCTGTAAGCTGAAGTTGGCTAAAGGAGGCCACGAGGTTATAATGGGCCCTTTCCTCATCTGTCAGCTCCATGTTTCCAGGCCTGACCACCACCACCACATTAATGCCGGCTTCTTCTGCAGCTTTGGCCTCTGCAATGACAAATGCAGTTACATTAAAAAAAGAACGTACGCTGTCTTTTGCGCTTAACAAAATATTATTTTCAAGACGTGACAATACAAAAGTGGCAAATAGAGGTCTCTTTGGGTGTCAGACTGATTCAAAACCTCAACACAAACGACTGCTTTGAACGTTTCAGTGTTTTACAAAGTATCACCTTGCCCATCACTGCCTTTGTTCCACCCATCTATTCATCCTGAAAGTCTTTATGTGATTTCACTAGCAGACGAACACCAGACCAAAGCCAGAATATTATCATTGCTAGCATACTTACCCCGGGTGACATCTGTCAAGAATGTGATTTCCTCAGGCTGACAACCAATCCTTTCTGCAATTCTCTCATAGCTCTTTGCATCTACTTTAGCCCCTATACAGGTGTCAAAGTGACCATCAAATAACTGAAAAGAAAAAAAATCAAACCATCAGATTAGATGACATCAGTAACATAAACAACAAGAGCTTACCATTTGTTTTAGCCATTAACAGCCCCCCCCCCCAATGCAAACATTTCACCTTATTATAAAATTAAAATAATGTGCAAACACAGGTTGTGTGCACTGAAGTAGGAGAAGGGAACGTACTTCTAGAAGATCTCCTTCGACAGAGTATCCAAATAGAAGTTTCTGTGCCTCCACGCTTCCAGAGGAGTAGATGTAGACTTTCAGGCCACGTCCTCTCCATGTTCTGATGGATGGAACTACATCCTGATAGACCCTGATTTGATAAAAGGGAAGAAAAAAAATTGGCAGCTTATTATTATTATTTTTTTAAACATATACATTATCTTATAATAAAGATAAGATAACAGCAAAGTTTGTAAACCCAAAATTGTAATGACCTCAAATGAAAAATACACAATTATTTCAAAACAACTATTCTTGCTGACAGTAGCAGAAAAGACTGGAGGGAATTTATGAAAGTTCAAGCACTTTTAGATACAGTGAAAATTTCTCATTAGGACATTTTAGTATACACTTTTTGCTGGTCACTGGCAATTTTAAGACACTTCTGCATCGATCTTTTATTTATAATCTCTGACAAGGACCCAGTGTTAAGATAATGATGATATTATCTCTACTTCTGACAAAGAAGCCAAATTATGATCCAAATCTGAGCAGAGCATATATGAATTTTGAAAGTGAGGAAAATGATCAGTGTACTTACTCGCCTTTGATTCTCCCAGATGTATAAGCTGCCCTCCACATGTGACCCTGAAACTGTTTGAGCGCTGTGGACTTCCTGTCTGCCGCCATCTGCCACAGAACATTTTCTACTACTTCCCTAATGGCTTTCTCCTCATCTGTGTGAACTGTCTGGTCCACAGTGTGCACAGGACACGCCCGGTTCTGTTTCATGTCCTCTTCAATCTGCCATGACAGTCAGCCTTTTTGTTAAAAGAGCACTGAGGCATGTTCCCTAGTTTACTTGGTGGATAAAAACAGGGATGACAATATTCATTAAAAAATGGCAAGTGATTAAGAAAATAAAGGATAGAAGCTGATAATATAAGAATTCTTCAGTGCCCAAATAAAAGTTTTTCCTCCATCGTTCACTAGTTGCTGACAAGTAACAAAGTGCATTCCTGCTAGGCTGAGTAACAGCCTGGATTTGATTCTTCCAACAGGGAATCACACTTAAAAACGTGTTTACCAGCTACCTGTTTCTTTAGTAGATGAACATCTTGTTTGCACTCATCTTCTTCCCAGTGAGTGGATAGGTAATCCTCAAGATGCTCTTTGATGTACGGAAAAAGGATGTCCTAGAAATGAAAATATGTACACGTGACAGCAAAAAAATTAAAACATAAAACCCACACTAGAGCCTGAGTGATTTGTCAGCAGACCGATGTCACCTATCTGCCGATCTGTATTTACAGCAGCCAATAAATTATAATTTTAATAACAGAAACTACAGAAGGGATGGGAGAAACACCCTTCAGTGTTGATGTCCACAGTTTGTCCACCAGAGGGCACTCTGATGGCAATATAGGCTTTACAATGCAACAAACAACAACCAGCTGATCTGAGCAGTCAGGCAGCATGTGTGAGTAAATGAATAACAACAACAACAAATGTAAGAGAAATATGATTGTTTCAAGTGTTGGCAAGCCGATAAACTTGAATATAGGGTTGTTGAATAACTACGTTGTTCTTAGACATCTTATATCAGTTAGGCTCTAATTCAGACTCGCTAGTTGGAAAATACAAGCAGAAAAATTTATTGATTCCTGTTTTGAAAGCCTTGTCCTTCATTTATTGTACAGTCGTGGCCAAAAGTTTTGAGAGTGACACAAATATTAGTTTTCACAAAGTTTGCTGCTACACTGCTTTTAGCTCTTTGTCTCAGTTGTTTCTGTGATGTACTGAAATATAATAAAAAGCACTTCATACGTTTCAAAGGCTTTTATCGACACTTACATGACATTTATGCAAAGAGTCAGTATTTGCAGTGTTGGCCCTTCTTTTTCAGGACCTCTGCAGTTCGACTTGGCATGCTCGCAATCAACTTCTGGGCCAAATCCTGACTGAGAGCAACCCATTCTGCCATCATCACTTCTTGGAGTTTGTCAGAGTTAGTGGGTTTTTGTTTGTCCACCCGCCTCTTGAGGATTGACCACAAGTTTCCAATGGGATTAAGATCTGGGGAGTTTCCAGGCCATGGACCCAAAACTTCAACATTTTGTTCCCCAAGCCACTTAGTTATCACTTTTGCCTTTGCTCCATCGTGCTGGAAAATGCATTGTTCCTTACCAGACTGTTGTTGGATTGTTGGAAGAAGTTGCTGTTGGAGGTGTTTTGGTATCATTCTTTATTCATGGCTGTGTTTTTGGGCTAAATTGTGAGTGAGCCCACTCCCTTGGATGAGAAGCAACCCCACACATGGTCTCAGGATGCTTCACTGTTGGCGTGACACAGGACTGATGGTAGCGCTCACCTTTTCTTCTCCAGACAAGCCTTTTTTCCAGATGCCCCAAAGAATTGG
>VUQR01003571.1:4788-25584 GCA_015108515.1 Hemichromis elongatus
AAAAAAAAAAAAAAATAAAAGATTTGAAAAAAAATATTTACACAAGTAACAGATTTTTTTTTGTTAAGGTCTGCTTACAGATACAAAGCAAAAAACTACATGTAAAACGTGCTTAGATTTAATGGCTGTTTGTGTCTCTCATCTTACACTTACAAATTTTGACCAGATTTTTCTTCCTTTCAGCTGATTGGTCATTGTCATGTCAATCACAAATTTAACAATCTAATCAGAGAACACATGGGTTTGGCTGTTGGAGGGCTGCTTTACTGAGCTTCAGGTCCTGGAGGGGTAATACAGTTTGAAGCTGGAGGATCTCTAAATAAATATCCAATAGGGGTCATACAAGCTGGGCTAGGTCCCTTAATTTTCGGTAGCTCTCGAAAGGATAAAGTTGTGGTATATCAGTGGTTAGAAACACCATTATTATTTTAGGGTTAGTTTAACACAAAGTCGGTGGTGACCCGGGACCATGGCTGTGAGTCACAGTGCGCAGCATAAAGGTCCTTTCACAGCGGACGCAGCATGTGTTGCTAATGCTAACTGCTGACGAAGAGCCAAGGATCCTGAATTTGTTGCTGTGGCTGCTGAGCTCTGTGGGTTTTTGCGGCAGCTCTACGTCTACTAGATGCACCTGTTCTTTGTCGTTTCTATCTCTGACTTTGTCTCTACAAGAGTTTGTGCTGTTGTATCTTTAAATGTTCAATAAAAACATGCATCGCTAATTCATAACAAAGAAAACTTTGCAAGTATCCCCACTAGGGAAGACTGTGTCATTTCCAAGCCACTGCTATCCCCCCCGAGGTCTGCAGCGCTGTTGCTGTTGAAAAGGCTCTAGAGGTCTCTGTATAAGCACGTAAACCTGTCACCGAAAACGGATACGCACAGATTGTTTTCCTTCGTGGTGATGAAGGAAAACGCTGGGCTTGTGTTTAAAAGGGCATTTATTCTTCCAGGACATGAAGCTTCATAAAGCAGCCAAACCCATCTGTTTTCTGATTGGATTGTTAAATGTGTGATTGACATGACATTGACCAATAAGCTGAAAGGAAGAAAAATCAGGTCAAAATTTGTAAGTGTCAGATGAGAGTCACAAACGGCCATTAAATCTGAGCACAGTTTTACATGTAGTTTTTTGCTTTGTATCTGTAAGCAGACCTTAACAAAAAAAAATTTAACTTATGTTAATATTTTTTGCAAACACAAATCTTTTTTTACACACACACAAATTCTCATCTGTAGATCTCTAAACACTCCTCTCCTGCAATGATGTCACTCTATCATCTACTGTGCATGAGCTCAGAGTCATCAGTGGTTTATATGATTGGCACGGATAGCTAGTTTCCCATAAATGTAGGTATGAAGCTAAATTTAGAGTATGATTTTTGACATCCATTTGTCTGAGCTCTCTTGAAAGCAGCAAAAAGAGAGTTTTATTAAAACTTGCATTAGGTAATATTATAAATATATTAAATGTTTTTGTTGCCAGTCACTTAAAAATGAGGTATTTCCTGATACTAAAGTCATGTTTAATAGCCTGTGAAGGACTTGAGTCTCATTTTCTGCGAAAAGCCACTGGATGTGATGATTATGCTAACACCTGAGTAACAGTGAGCAGCACTGGCTAACCATAGCTTAAACATGAAGTCTACAAATGACTAACCCGGCTGAAGGAAAACAAAACCGATGTGGTTTCACATCAGGAGAAGCTTTGTCCGGTTGTTTCAATGTTAAATGTACAAATGAGTTGTAATGTTCAAATTAGTGTTAAATGAAACTAAGCTAGTAGATTTAGTGTGTGGGCTAAAATTTGAATAAACACTTGTTAAAACTGAAAAAAATAAAGTTTAAATACAGCCAGTCATTGTAACTGTAGGCTGATGTAATTGTGCGTGAGGCCAGCAGAGCTGCATCATACCAGATGGTAACATCACTTTGGTATATTAAACAGTTTCAGTTTACGTCATGTCAACAGTGCCAGAAGCATGTTGAGATTTTTTTTTCTTTTGTTTTTTTTTCTATCCTACTGATTGAAAAATATCACTCCAGATTATGCTGAATGACAAAATTGACATATCTGCCACTTATTTATTTTTTCTGTTTTTCTACAACATTCAGGTACAGAAGCAGGTCCACCCAAACCTGACAGCAAAGGAGGATGCCCTCCAGTATATCGAGGAGTTGATCTTGCAGCTTCTCAACATGCTGTGTGTGGCCCAGCCTCGCACTGTACAAGATGTAGACGTAAGGCCTTTACACTCTCTCCTAGTATTTATTTTCTAAGTAGATAATAATGATGTTTAAAACTAAAAAAAAATATATGGAAGAACAGTAAAACGGATCGTGAGCTAATTATTCCCACTGGGTGCCCTGACATTTTCCAATTAAATATACGATTCATTCCAAACAAACTTATATTAGAATAAAGTAAGTTCATCATCTTAATGTTTGTACTGATGAGGAAAAGTAACATTCCCTCTTTTTTTTAAATCAGGAACGTGTCCAGAAAACTTTCCCCCACCCTATCGATAAGTGGGCAATTGCAGACGCCCAGTCAGCCATTGAGAAACGCAGGAGAAGACACCCCTTACTACTTCCTGTGGATAAAATACACCCATTGCTCAAGGTAAGGATGCTTGACAGCTCACTGTCCTGTTCATCCTCAGCACTTGTCCTCACTTTCATTTTTTTAAACCCTTTGAACTGCTGTGTTATAGTTAATGTTTTATTGTGTTTTTTTTTTTTTCTTCTTTCTTTCAACAGGAGGTTTTGGGCTACAAAGTGGACTACCATGTGTCCCTATACATTGTGGCAGTGCTTGAATACATATCAGCAGATATACTGAAACTGGCGGGAAACTATGTTGGCAACATTCGTCACTTTGAAATCACCCAGCAGGACATCAAAGTGTCCATGTGTGCAGACAAAGTGAGAAGCTAAAGTTGTCAAACTTGATTAGGTGAGAAGAGTTTCTTTTGAATGACACTGACCGGTTGTCACTGCTGCCTGTTTCCAGGTGTTGATGGACATGTTTGACCAAGAGGAGGATATTGGGTTGATGTCGCAGTGTGCAGAGGAGCCCTTGTCCTCGGGAGAGCTCACGTATGATGATCTGGTGAGGCTTGAAATCGCAGAGGAGCGGCAGTACCTGAGAGAGCTGGACCTCATTGTCAAAGTGTTCCGCCGACACTTCCTTCACTCCAAAGTTTTCACAAATGAGGTGAGGAACTTAAATTAAAAGAAATACACATTTTCATATTGCTTTTTTCTCAGTTTGACAGAAAAAAGAATCAGGTTATGACTTATATAAAACATAATGATTGATGTAATCACTGACCAGTATTTTATAATACAAAATAAACTGTTCAGTGTTCAGTGACCTCTATCAACTCTTATGCTTAGAAAGTAGCGGTGGGAAAAGCCAGCTTGGAAAACAGTCAGGTTTTCATCAAAGCTATTTCAGTCTAATCCAACTTAAAATCATGAAAAGACGACACCTGAAACTCTGTAATCCGCTAACTGCTACTCAGCATCGTGAAGCAGTGTGAAATACCTAAACAGGGCTTTATTTCATCACTTTTATCCTTTTTTTCTTTTTTTTTTCTTTTTTTTTTTTTTTTTTTTTTTTTTTTTTTTTTTTTTTTTTTTTTTTTTTTTTGTTTTTTTATACTTTTTTTTTTTTTTTTTTTTTTCAGATGGGAGGAAAAAAGTTTGCATGATCATCTCTACAGCAGGGTTAGTTTCCACCTTTGCAGTTAGGGTAAGGTACACCTGGGACCAGGTAAGGTAATTTTGTCATCAGAGGCCGAACTTAAAACTCCATATGGACGTGTACCCTTCAATTCGTGGCTAATCTGTAGACTTGTCTGTGAAGACACTAGACTACACTGTAACAACTACAAATTCATCCTGCAGGCAGACACCAAGCTGAATTAAAAAAACTATATAATAAGAAAAACTTCCCAGCCGTGGTGGCCACAGCTGTCCATGTCCACAAGAGAGTATAATCCCAGTCTCAGTTGGAAGACTTGTTTGAGTGAATGTCACCCATAGTCAAGACATGAAAATCAGTTATCCCGTGAATCTTACTTTGCATAAAAGATACTCAATATGTAAGACTCAAAATCCTGCTGTGTCACCATGACTGTGTATTCATTTTTTTTCTTCTGTAGCCATAGGAGTGTAAAAGTAGCTGCTTTTCCAGGGTTTACGGTGTCCGTTAATCCCCTGCCTGTGTGGTTATGGAGGTAAAACACATTTCCGTGCTCTTACTCTGTAGCAGGCAGCACTGGTGTGTGGCTTAAGCTCCGAGCAACAGGAAAGGGAAGATTCAGCCATTTTTTTCCTTGGTAGAGACTTTTTTCCAGTGTCGTGCTGTTGGACGCGTGTATTTTGGGGATTAGTGGCTTAATCGACCTTGTAATGGGGAGATCAGAGTGCCATGCAGGCATGAAGAGAAGTGCGCACACACATGGTGATACACACATATACTGTATTCTCTCATGCACACAGTCATATTTAGGCAAACACACAAATCTGTGAATCCTTACTTTATAAAAAAAAATTATATATATACACACCCCCATCATCAGAAGCTTTCCTTTATTTCATAGGCTACTGCACCAACTGAAACCAAGTACAACATTTTCCTTTTACAGAGGAATATGTGCCTCACACACACACACACGCACACACACTAATACACACACTAATAACCTCATACTTCTCCCCAACAGCCAGAAAATGTACACTCACACTACATTGTATACCAGAGTACATTGGACACCTTATCACTGCTTCCACCCACTGCTCCCTCTGTAATATGCTGTGGCTGTGCGGGTACATTGCACTGCATACCGAGGGCTCTCCGGGGGGTCAGTGTATTGTCTCAGTGAACAATGAGCACTCTGGCTAATGCTTCCATGGACTTGAGAGGTCAGCCATGTGAGTCACCTAGTGTTACTATGAATTTCCTACAGTACATGTCCATCTTTTGCTCTATCTTTACCTGAGGCATTGTGTGCCCCCTCAGCTAGGGTCACTCCTCTTTCCTACTGGTGTGGTGGTTAGAGTTCGGGGACTGGAGTGGAGAGTCGGAGGTATGGAAGTAGTGTTATCTCGTATCAGCGGCAGTCGTGGAATCCAGTGCAGTGCAGCTGATAAGATGAACAAACAGTTGGGATCATTAGAGCGAAGACATTGTGTAATCACCGCTCTAATCTCTCTCTAATCCCAACATCTCCAACCAGCCAGAGGCTCCAAAGCACACGGGTCCATGCACCAGTCCAAAAGCCAGGCCTAAACACACAAATACTCAGTACACAAACACACACACACCTCATACACAAGTGCTGCCACTCAGGCAACATGAACTCTCACACAGAAGAAATATATGCAAACAGCCAGGCAGCAATAGCACACACACACCCACACCCACACCCACACACACACACACACAATTCCATTTTTTGTTTCTAAACTAATAACAGGCTGTGCGCACATGGCCAACCCAGAGGAAAAAATCAATACTCTCTCAGACAAAATCAAGATTTCTTTTATCCTTCTATTTTTTTCTCTTTTGCTTTCTCCCATTGCTTTGTTTCCCCACTCTCTCCCTCTCCCTTTTCTCAATCGACATCAGCAGCTTTTTGATCTTAGTGGAAGTCCTAGGAGCACGAGGCACAAAACACTCCACTAGCAGATATTTGGTGGTACTCACCCTCTAAAGGTTGATCAATTCAAATAATAAGAGATTTTCCCAGGATGCTTATCTCATTTCTATGACCCACAATTCTGTCCTTGCCAGGTTCAATCCTAGTTCAGCTATGTAAAAAAAGGCGGACCCTTGCAACAGCAGATCAAGCCTCCCAATTTCCAGCCTCTACAAAAGCGACTCCCAGACCGGCTACAGCTCTCTCGTTGCCTCTGGAAAAAGAATCCAACAAGAAATGATGATGAAAAAGAAGAAAAAGAAATGATGAGCTTGGACTAATGCCCGAAGAAGATGGTAAAGTACCTGCTACTGTGCACAAACACAGGCAAAAAACAATAGGGGCCAATAGAAAAAGTGGGGGAAAGAGATTGAAAGGAAGAAACAAGGAGCGACGTAGACTCCATGGCCTCTGATCCATCTATATTTATATCCATTTTATATTGGCATCTTTTTCATCTCAGGAAAAGCAACTGGAATATCTCTGTTAAGAGACTACTGAGATAGTTTTGCTTTCTGCTGGCAGGGAAAGAGCGGGGATACACCAAGGCTGGGAAGTGAGAAAGACATAGAGATCCACGTATAATTTCCTTTTTCTTTTTCTAAAGCTTTGGCACCATCACATTGCCTCAGTCATGCCAATAAAGTCTGTTTGAAATTTACTGAATTGACACAGGCAACCAGCGAGACAAAGAAAAGGAAGCAACAAAGGAGTGTCAGAAAGGTGTCAAAACATGGAAAGGAAAATTCATTACAAGTTAGTTTTTTTTATAATCTATATTTTCCTAATTTTGTCTCGGCTGTTTGTTTTATTTATTTGAAGTTAGTGGCTTAATGAGATCCCAGTGGTACTACAATAGCTAAGAATAAAGCAAACAGAGAGAAGGAAATGGGAGACAATTTCAGGAAAAGAGTAAGAGAGGGATGCAAGCAAAGAATCAGAGGAAAAGAAGAAGAGTTAAAGATCAATACATAATAGGAGGTGTAGCATTGAGGATGCACCGGCTCACTGTTAAATGTCGTATGCCTCTTCAGTACAGCTCAACAGTTGCCTTTTCTATTTGTTCTGTGTTCAATCTGACAGATATACATCCAAACTCGAGGCAGAAGACAAGCGCGTGTTGAGCCAGGCCAGTGTGAGCTCAAATGAGATGAAGCCTAATGCAGATCGCATACCTCAACACTGGCTGAGAGAGATTGGCTGCAATGGTGCGGCAGCCAGCCAACTCCCTGTGCCGAGCAAAGGAATGAAAAACAGATGCCACATAAAATGCCCTGGCATGAGGGCTGTATATTGATTCATTTGCTGTATTTTCTCTCTTTAAACAATGCTGTTTTATTACTTAGCTAAATATGCTGTATGGTTGAATGAGCGCACTTTGGAGTGACAGCATGTGTGTATGTGTGCATTTATGCTATGATCTGTATCTAAGCCTTTTTAGTGCACAGGCAATAGACCCATTCAGGGTTTTTTTTCTGTAGAGTAGATATTGACAAAGTTTAAAAACCAGTAATGTATAAAGTTTTAAGCGTCTATTATCAAACTGCACACTCCTCCTTTTTTAAGATGTGCAGGTAGATATTTCCTAGTGTAATCTTATAATAGTGATAATGCTTTTCTGCTACTTGGCAACCTCTTGTTATCTGAAGTACAGGAAACAGGTGACATGCCCTCCAGAGAAATAAGATCAACATTCTCCTGAGCACCAAGTCACAGTTGGAGTGACTCATCACACAATATGCTCTTTCAGTACATTTTTTTTTCTTCATTTTAACACTAATACATAACCATTTTATCCCCAAGTTTTTTTGTGGAACTCCTTGACTTTTTTGCTCTTTGTTGGGATCTCGATTGCCTCTCTTTTTTTAGGTGTCCTCAATAACTTCCTCCCATTAGCTGTTAGCTGAAGTCCCCTTCTCTTATCAAGTGATTCTAGTCACAAACTCCAGTCCGCTTCTCTATGCCAGTATTGAAAGGAAATATTTGGCAAAGCTCATTAGTATGACTAATGTTTCAAACAATGGCAAAGTCCAAACACTAACAAGTACAATTGCAGATTCACGCAAAAATGGGAAGGTCTCTTGGAGCCAGTTCTAAACAAATGCAGAGTCCAAGATCATCCTTCCAAACAACTTAACCAAACTGCAAGTTATGTAGATGTGTCACACCAACTGCTATCCACAGATGAGAGGAAATGGGTTAGGATGTTCAGGAACAAACCAAGAATACCACGGCTCAAGTTTGTCAAGAACTGGAAACTGCAGGAACACCAATGTTACTGTCCACAGTAAGGCTGGTTTTATATCACTATGAACTGTGAGGATGCCAACCAAGAAAGAAGCCCCCTGCTCCAAAATCAATCCCTTCAAGCTTGAGGAGGATTTGCAGCCCCCCTACATGGACAAGCCAATTGCCTTCTTGAGAAATGTTTGAGCTAAAAACACTGTAAAGACAGTCACGCATTGTGGTGGTAGCGCCATGCTCTGTGGCTGTGGAATAAAGAAAGCGGAGGACCACCTCCAAAGTCTTTAACCACATCTCAAATCAAAAGCTAGATGGTTGAAATTTGGACACAACTGGGTGTTCTGATGGGACAATGTTCAAAATCAGTTTTGGAATAGATAAAGCAGGCTAACATTAAGCTTCTGGAATGTTCTTCTAAAGCACTGACCTGCAATGATATTAAAAAATTGTGGACTGTGCTTAAAAAGCAGGTCTGTGCCAGTAAAACAAACACGTTAAATTAGCTCTACCAATCTTGCCAAGAAGAGTGGTCAAATATCCATGCATAAATTTGCCAGTTTTTTAATGGCTAGAAAAAGCATTGGGTTGAAGTGCAACTTGGTAAGAGATCTCTAACCAAATAGTACTGGGGATATATGTATGTAGATATTTGAACCTTTATCTATACATTTGATCTTGTGGGGATTAGACAAAATCTCAAATAAAATCCCACTTGTGAACTTAATTTAGTTTTTAAAAAGTTATTAAAGATGTATGCTGCAGAGTAATTTCACTTTGAAAAAAGAACATCATTAAAAGCCTAAAATTACCATGATATTCATGCCCACGATGAGTGCATGTACACTTTTGACCACAATTGTATCATCTCTGTGGTTCATAGTCGTTTTATTTTGTCGAGCTATTGTGTTTCCATTGAATATAGTTTGATGCCCTCTATCCTTTCTGTGTTTAACTCCCTGTTATAGGTGAAAGTGGTAGAGGGTCTTTTTCTGTTTTTTGGCAATGTACAAAGGGCGGAAAGGGGTAATGAAAAGGTATGTGTGACGAATTGAGGCAAAGGGGTAATGAAAAGGTATGTGTGACGAATTGAGGCAAAGGGCGAGGAGGCAAGCTGTGTGTCGATGAAGAGAGGAGAGGAGATGAGGGCACAGCAGAGGAGAGAAAGTCTGTGAAAAAAATGCAGAGTTGAAGGGTTTGGAAGAGCAGAATCAGCACTTATGCAAACACTCTGAGGAACTAGCCACACACGCGCGCACACATACATAAACACACACACACACATACACACACACCTGTGCATAACCATCCAGTGAGTTTTGCTGTAGTCCTGTTACCTTCCATATCAGGATGTCATACTGGGCAGAGTTGCCTCTTGGAACAGCGACTCCCTGTTGCGCTATGAGACTATTACATGGTCTAGCAGAGCTCGACTAATAACATGGACCGGATCAGCCACTTCCCACTTCCTCCTCAGATCATCACGTATCACAGGAGTTGGGGCATTTTACCACCCACTCATGCCAAAGACACTTTTCCCAACCCTAATCCTACACTCAGAAGCACACAAAACTACCGGTCTTCTTTTTCTCCGGCAAAGCTCCCAACCTTCCATACGACGTATCATATAAACCATTAATCAATTGTTGCCATTGGTCAGTTGGCGACCATCCGCTGTCAGTGTTTTATAGTGCTTTGTTTGCCTGTTTGTTGCTGTTAATCTGTTTGAATAGCTGTGGGGGGCTTTCCAAAATCACTTCCCGCTAAATTTACTGTCTTGGTGGCTGAGCACACATCTGTCTTTCCCTCAAACAGAATTCACACCCAATTCACAGTCCAAATCCTTCGTGCATAAACACCTTCAAACCCCAATCCCCAAGTCGTTGTTTAGTAATTGTGTGAGCATGCATGTCTGTGTGACAAGGAGATGTGAGATGTTTGCTACCATCAGTGTGAATTGTGTTTGCTACTGAATGGGCGATTTCCTTTTTTCAGTTGATGCTTTTGTACTGTGCTGCTGATTGAATCAATTCTATTGACTGACCTGAGCGATAAAGAGAGATGACACGTGAAAATCATTGTATTAAACAGTACGGTCTTATCGACTTTTATAATGCCGCAATTGCACCAAGCTGAAATGTCTCCCTGATTAGGTTTTAGATCATGTGTCACTACCATTGGTTTTAAACTGGATATTTAAAAGGTTTGCTTCAGTGCTTCCTGTGGTACAAAATGAACCTACAGCAATAGAGGTGTGCTACAAACAGAGTTCTGGTCTTCCTCTAAAGTCAGATGGAGGCAGTGGCATGGCAGTTGTCTCCAAGATAAACATATGATGCAGTATTACTGTTTAATCGGTATACAACCGTTTTCCATGTGTATACATTAGTGCCAGACAATGCACTTGGCTTCAGGTGGCACAGAATTGCATAATAAGACAGTTGAAGCTTACAACAGTCTGTCTGTCTATATACAAAAAGAGGTCCTTTGGGAGATTGTAATGGAATACCATTAGGAGTCACAAGCACCAGGCTGTATGGCTTTATTGCAAACAGTGGAGCACTAACTGCCAAACGTGTTTACACCGGAATTGAGCATTTCACACAAGACACACCCCCCGGCACAATGTCGGTCAGTCTGCCTCTCGGTATGTCTTTCTCTCTTGCCCTGTCTTCCATACCAAGATGTCCATGCATGCACATACTCCTGTCAAGCCCCTCCCTTGCCTCACTCCTCCATTTTTTCCCTCCATCAATTCAGTGACACCCAGCAGTGGGCCGTGACATTACAGAAAAACAGAGCAAAGAAAGAAGGGCATGAATGGGGGGGGGGGAGAAGGTGGGTTGAATTAAATAGAAGTAGGAACACTGGAGAAAAAGGAATGGAGATTGTGAAAAGCAAAAGAGAAAGATTTAAAGACAGGGTTAGGGGGTGGGAGGCTGTAAAAAGATTGAGAGGGACCAAGTGGCTGAGTGAGTGAAAAGTAAGTGAGGGACATGTGAGTGATTTCCTCAATGTCATGAGGCAACATGGGGGCGGCTGCAGCCTCGGGTGAAGGAGCGGTGAAGCAAACTTGATGGCCTACACATCTGAGGAGAGGAACTGGTCCCCTTGAAAGAAAGAGCTCAATAATTCAACTGGATGTGGAAAAAGAAGGAGAAGGGGGTGACAGAATGCAAACTGCTGGTTGAAAGTTATTTAGAATATACTGTATATAGTGTGCTGAGGGCCAGCAGGCGAGAGTTGATGGCCCACGAGTTAGAAATTATCAACACCACCAGAGCTTTTCATGTGCACATGGATGTCAGACATGCTAAAAAACACCTTTGGGGTGTCCTGGTGCAAGTTTTTCAGAAGCAGAATTCCTGACACTGTAACAGTGCTATGAAATCTATCGGGCTTTGTTCCCAGGTAAGCTCTTTGTGCAGGACATCACTTTGGAACAATTCATTCACACTGGCAGCGATGCAGTATGGCCACAATCAGAGCTGCCACCAGCCTGCAGTGCAGACACAACCAGAGGAATTATACTCTTACAAAAACCGTGGGGAGTCCATTCAGAGCCGCAATGCTCAGAGCACATCTCCATTCTGTACAGCAAACGGTGTGTCATTTGTCTTAGCCAGCACAGTGCTCAGAATTAAAGTGAAGAAAATTTGCTGCAGCTATAGCATAGTGAACTTCCATTTGGTTCGTCAGAGGTTAAGACACCCGGCACTTACATAGCATGTAATGAAGGTGACACAGTTAGAAAAAGAAATGAAGGAGCATTAATTCAGAGATTTTGCTCTTAGCTAAATTAATGTTGAGCAGGATGAGAATTAAAAAGGGGTCACAGTGGGTGAGGCTGTGACAAGAGGACACAGATTAGAGTTGTTCATAATGCAGTAGGTTTAAATTTATTTCTGGAGGCCAAATTCTTTTCTCACAATGTTGAAAAGTTTAAGAAATCTGGAATTGTTCCTAAGTTGGATGATAATAGCCAAGCTAATTAGAAGCTGGCTTCAATTAAGTATTAAGCAACAAGATAATCGCAGTCATTTCTCCAACCTCTAATTTGAGTGCAGATATTCATTTATGTGAAAAATGGTATTCATTTTCCCACATACATAAATATTCATCTCAGACTCACTGAAATGCTGCTTTTCAGCTTGATAGTTTTCCTGACATTAAAGTTGGTGCCTGACGTGGCTGCAGTGCATCCTGCTGGTTGAGAATAAGCACAACAAGCCTCACACCCTCCATACCATATGTGGTCATTTGACCAACTTCTGCTTTATCTACAGTTTTTCATTTACAGCAGGAGCTCTCTGCAAACTCAGCCCTGATTGAAGCCAAAGTGGAATGCACAGCCTGATTTTGAGCAGCGCTGATAAAACTCTGAAGCTCTTTTACCATTTCCCATCTCACACTCTGAATACAATCCATTATTTGTAGAGTTTACAGACCCCGGCTTATTTTAGAGTTCCAAAACACATCAGCTAAAGTACCACAGCACCCTTTCTTTGCATAAAACACTGACAAGACTAAAAAAATGTGCTATTGCTGTTACTGACACAACTCCAAAAACAGTTCTTCTGACAACTTTTGATGTCTAAAAGAATATTTTCTGTCAATTGTACACAAACAGATATATGCAGTGCTTGCATAGCATTTGGGACAATAAAGACAAATGTACAAAGCACAAGATGATCAACAAATCTTTATGTCTCAGATGTGACTTCAAAAGAATTTTAAAATGCTTACACATACAGCTTCCAAACTGAGGTCTGAGAATTGAGACTGCCACTAGTGTACCTACAGTATTGTCTGCAAGCACTAATTGCCAAACCTTTGCTATACATTTTGATAATATGTCATGTTTTTTAGTATAGCACATAAAAGAAGAGATAAAAAAACAAACATTTTATATGGGTAATACATTATTGGTATAAAGTTCTGGGCAATTCCAGTATTTTTATTTAGAGCTTCCAACTTGAGTGTTTCCAGTGTGATTTTTTCCCCCTTTTTTTTAAAAATACCTGTGAGTGCAAATCTGACATTTCTCTTCACACTTGCATAAATGGACAAGATGGCATGAAGTTATAAACCTAACAGAAGATAGAGCAATGCAATTACACTGAGATTATTAAATTATTGCACTGTCCCTTAAGCAGCCCTGCAGCTTTTTGTTTATTCATTCTCATCAAAAAGAGAAACTGCATCACATTTGTATTGCTAACACTTGCAATCAAATGATGGCATCAAATTCAAATGCATTTCATGCAATATGAAGTACATCCATCTGAGATTATTAACTTAGAGCTGGTGAATCGGTCTTGCTGGACTCGCTATAAAACAAATGGGGTTTCTTAGACTTGGTGCTGACAGCAGTAAATGCTTAAATCAACATTAGCCAAAGACATCAGTGCTCTGAAGTGAGCAACTGCTGAGCTGTTAGTGATGCAGTCTGGCTTTAAATACAGC
This sequence comes from Hemichromis elongatus, assembly GCA_015108515.1. Taxonomy (NCBI): domain Eukaryota; kingdom Metazoa; phylum Chordata; class Actinopteri; order Cichliformes; family Cichlidae; genus Hemichromis; species Hemichromis elongatus. The sequence goes on from VUQR01003571.1 coordinate 18,204, forward strand.
ACTTACATGCATAGATCCCCATAATAATAGAATAATCACCTTAATGTGATTAAGTTGCAATGATTTACTCCATGCTTCACACAGAATCTTGCAACTCGAAACAATAATTTCTTTAAAGGCTTTGCCCTCTGCTGAAACCCACCACTCCACACACACAGCAGTTCTTCAGCTGGCTTTGTAAGAACATAAATATCCTTATTATTAACCATTAAAAAGCCTAAAATTACCAGCTCTCAACCATTGTGGATAAAATGGGCCTGATAATGCATGAATTTGTCCCAGCTAATCTGGCTAATAGCCCCTTTCACATACTCTTTAGTAAACAGTATATTTATTAAATATTCTTAAAAATATAAAGCAGTACAGTAAACTGTACATAACACACAACTCTGGGGAAGAAAAAAGTTTTGACAGTGTAAATGAGGGTATAATTATGTATGGTTAGACTGCCATTATATTATATTAATTATATAGTCAAACATAACATACAATTTGCATAATAAGTGCACTGAGACTTCATATATTTACAGAAGTGGTGAGAAAAGTCAAAGAATTTTGGAAAAATTGCTTACTGTGTTGCCAAATGTACAATATAATCAACTGTGTATATTATCAAAAAATAAAGTAAAAATAAACACAACTGAAGAATTAGTTGATAACTAAAAATGAAGATAACAACCGTAAATGAAGACAACACTGAGATGTATAAACCTGAAGTTTTTCCCCATAGTGCTGTCTAGTTTTATGAGTAGTTCCTACATGTCTCTACCTCCATCCAAGCAAAGGAAGTGTTTCACTAGAGCCCTAGGAAAGCAAGAGTACAGAAAAACTTCTCTGTTTTTACCTACAGGAAGTCTGCGCACCTCAGAGACAGAAAATGACCTCTGAGGCCTATGTAGCATGCCTATAATACGAAGTATTTCTCATGGATGAGGTTCACAAAGCTCTAAAGAGAGTGACGCTCCAGCAACACTTGTGATATGAAGAACAGCTTTATCGCTTGGTAGACACTTTTCACCCTCTAGCCTTCATAGGGGTACGGGCCACAGCATGTTGCTTTTGCTTGAGCCTCAACACCTTCAGACATTTGCTCTTCTCCATGCATCTCGAAAGTAGGCGATGTGGAGTCAGAAACTTCTACACTGAACTTTGCAGTGGCCATGTAGATTTTGCAGCTGGGTATAGAATAACAGGCTGTTGTTGGGTGAGCAGTCCTGTATTCTCTTTAGTACCCAATTTGCAAATGATTCAGCAGATCTGACGGTTTCTGTGAGTGACAAAAGACAGCCTTTCGCGGCTGCCCTCATAATGACAGCGCAGGGCAGAATAATATATGCATCCTGTCTCTAATTTCTGGTCGAACTGAACTGATTATTCAGGCCAGACTGCATTGTAAGATGATTCAAAATTCATCTACTATCCACTTCTGAAGCAGTGGTTCATGGGCCTTGGAGCAAATTAGAGGAGTCCAGTTCAGTCTGTCAGTGGGGAATTAAAAGGGCATCTGCCACTCTCGGCAGCTCTCTATTAGCAGTAAATGACAGTGTTCAATGGTGAATCTCGACATACAGAAATTCAACTCAAGAAGACAGCTTAGAAAGTCAAAGACCCTTTTCTAAGACGTATGTAGGTTGTTAAGGTTGTAAAAAGTTACTTAGGTAGTTCAGCTAGAACGTCCTTAAACCCACGTTACAATGTAAATTTTTAATGTGGAGGTGAAGTATAGCTTTTTTCAGTATTCAATATACAGTCGCTTAAAAACAGGAATATGCATTAAAGAAAAAAAGCGGCTGAGCAATTAAAAGGAATTACATGCTTGGTTACTTGCAACTTAATGGTTGTTGATGTTCTACTCATGAGGGTCATAACAATGTTTATGTACTCACCACTCTCTGGGGCATTCTGTTAAACTTTGCATCACGACATTCTTCACCGTCTAAGTCTGGTCCTCAAATACAGACGTTATAAGTTACAAATGTAAAATTTGCACACAAAAAAAAAACGCTGTAAGATTCACCACGGATATTTTACACCCAGCATGCACCTGTCGAGAGCCGTCACATCATCGTGGGTGTGTTTGATTTGGTTAACGTGACGGTGGCTCACCAGGGGGCTCGCTCAATCAGGAGCTCTGCCCTCTTATGTCCGAAGATGCAAAAACAACATATTGATGAATGCCACGACGACACAAAGTGAAATGCATACGAACGCAAATTAAAAGACGTGTTTATTTGAATAATAAACATGGATATAGTTTAAATTAACCCTGTTGCATGAGTGCATGGGTGAAGGAATGGCGTATGCAGGTTTATTTAGTGCAAAAGCCCCAACCAAAGCACAACGAAAGTCCAAAAATCAACTGACCATTGAGGGCATTCATAGAGCACTGGCACACTGGGTCCAAGTGTTGCCAGTGTCACTGATGGGAAACGATCCAGACCAGCCCTCCAATGCCTGCAAATAAGACCTGCCACACAAACGGGTAGAGAGGATGGTTGGGTGGTGCGGGTCCTTCCATAAGAATCCCCCCACCCTCCACCCGTTATATAAAAAATAAATAAATATAGGACATCAAATTGCACAATTTCTCAATAAATTGAGACAATAGACAATTTAACAGTTTAAATTGCTTGTTAGATAAATAATTTCCTGAATTTAACAATAAAAGACTGCTAAACTATGTGTAAAATGGAGTGCTGTAAATATTTGAATATCATTAATATGCTTATCAATGATCAGCGCCCCAGCCAAGTGCTAATATCACTGCTGTATGATATAATGTCATATCTGAAAAAAGAAACATCCTTGAAGCTTTTGTAAGTCAAATCAATCAGCATGATTAGATAAATGTTTTGATGCAAGATTGTAGATGATGCTGTAAGATTAGAGTTCTTGAATAGCAGCCAGCTTGAGAAATGGTACTAAACAATGACATGCATGGTGAAAATTTCCATGCACACTATCTAATAATTCAGTGCAATATCCAAGCAAGATTCCCCTTTAGACCTGGTGGTTAGAGGGGGCTGTTGAGGGGGGGTGTAAACATAAAACATGGTTTTATCATTTGCCCGAAAGCAGCCCTCTGGCTTCAGAGCTACATACGTAAACAACACTGTGTTAAAAATACAAGGTCAGCATATTTAATAGTTTTCCTTAAACTTGCTGAATAAGCTGAGTTAGTGGATCCACCTTAATTTCCAACCCAGTAGCGCTAGTTAAATTGTTATTTTCCACATTGCACTTGATAAGACTAATTCTCAACACTGAAAATTATCTTTCATCTAATATGGTCTCTACTGAGAAATTGACTGGCCTAATCTGAACACCAAGAAAAGTTTTTTTTTTTTTTTAAAGCAATCAAACATCTAAATTTCCCCAGGCATAATAGCATATAATAGCATTATTGCATAAAGCTGCATCCATAGATTGTGAGAATAAAAATGCAAGATAGCACAGAAGTCAGCTTTGCACCAAATATTTAAATACAACAGCTGAAATGATGCATGCCTAGGGAATTTATGGTGTGTGTGTGTGTGTGGGGCGGGGGGGTTTAAAGTGTAGTACCTATATTTCTCCACTAGATTATGCAACTTCACCATGACAAAATATTCACACAGAGCACTAGCACGTCATTTTGATTTGGCACTAAGAAAATATTTACTTCTGAAGACAAGTTCTTGCTCAGACATAGTGGATTTGACGCTCTTACTTAGTCGAAGTTAGTGTTTTTACTAAGTTTGGTCAGTAAAAAACACAACTACCATCCCATTCTAAACTTTTATTTCATTCCTCTATGTTGTTATTCTTTCATCTCTTTTCTACAAGAGCACAAAAAGAGATTATGCAACAAAGCAGAACACAAGCAGCAACAACACACAAAAAAAGTGTTTCGCACACCCATGATCTCAGCACTTTATAAAAACTTAGCTCGGAGGTGTGAAAAGCTGGTGACAGCATGAGCACACTTCCTCTATATGCATGGGAGCTATTTTTTCACAGCTATAAAAGGGAAATGTCTCTTTGCACATATTGTCACAGCGATCTGTACAGAGTGTTGAACGCTACATTCAACAGCAAGAGAATTTTGGAGGCTTTATGAATAGCAGTCAACATCTACTTATTTCAACTAGATGTTCTTAGTTAACTGCATATTTGTAATCACTGCTGATACAGAGTAATGGCAGAGGTTAGTTAAGACTTATAATTACTTTTACAGAACATTCAAATGGCTAGTGTAAGAAATAAAATAAAACAGCAAGGAAATATTTGCTTAATGTAAACTTTGTCAACATTTTTTCTATAACATGTAAATTAAAAGGGAAGGGTTTTTTTCTTTTGGTGTTTTGCTGGTTAGCCAGAGATCTACATTTTCCCTTGATTTAGTTGCTAACCTCAACCATATCCTGTATGTCACACTTTTAGTTCAAAACTGATTAAAAAAAACAAACTGTTTTCACCAACTAATTTAACTCTTGCTTTTGGGGGAAGTGTGAATAGTTTTTGATGTTTACAAAATAGAATTAGTTGGGGGTTTTTTTTTTATTCCTAAATGCCAAGATTTGAGAGAACAATTTAATAAAACCAAAAAGAAAAAACATTTCTAAGAATCAATGTCAATTTATACCTCCGAGAGCCAAACATGAGCATATTTTTTAAGATACTAACATAGGTTGTTGAACAAAATGTCCAAGCTTTGTCTCTCTTCTCTAATAAATAATACATGTAGTCATGTTGCTTAAACAGAATGTTCTTGTTAAAGATGGAAAGCAGAAGAGAAAAGGAGAAGTGGAGGTAAGCATGAACGACACAGAGCTCTTAGTTCTAACTTCTTTATTCCTCTCCTCACATCAAGCCCAACACATTGCGCCAAAAACACAACAACCACTTCCTCAACACTGGATGTGAGTGTAGCCCTCTGGTGGTCCACCACAAAGTGGGAATTTAGCAGTACCACTATTTTTTTATTTTTTTTTAATGTTAAAAGTTTTAGGCACTAAGTCACAAAAACTCATAAGCCACTTTTATTTCAGTAATTGTCTTTCATTTCCTGACAGGAAAAACTGCTTTAAGAGCAGTACCATACCAGCAGTAGCATTTAACCTCAATATTCACTGCTGTACCACAGATTTCTACGGCATGAACATGTTTTTGACTTACAGTCGTCAGTGTAAGACACAGACACAAACCAAAGCATTCAGACTCCATTCTGACCTCTAGGTTCAGGGTATGTCAGGAAGTTGTTGAGACAACTGGGTCACATTCAGGTTCCTCCTCATTGTTTGAGAATCCAGAAAGAAACTAAAAGAAAACAAACACAACTCACACAAAATACACAAAGCTCTGAGAGTGCACTATCTTGTTATAGGCAGGAAGAAGTTCCCAAGATAACAGGATAAGCCCTGGACGCCTGCCACGATCATTATTGGTAAAAGTCACTCTGTGAAAAAGAAGTCAAAATGAAACAGTAGGAATACAGTTGCCTAACTCAAGTGGAACACATGTATCATTTGAATACAGACTATGTGCAAAGGAGTGCCTGAGCTCTGAACTCACACAGTGATTTATCATGCTATCATGATACCATGTGCTGGCCAGATAAGTCATGTTGTTACTCGGATGTATTCCCTTGTTGCACTGACATGCTTGATTTTCTATACCCATCCATCCACTTCAGTGGGGTGGCTGGCGCCTGTCTCAGCTGCTATACGGAGAGAGGCAGGGTACATCCTGGACAGGTCACCAGTCTGTCGCAAGGCTAACACAGAGAGAGAGACAACCATTTACACTTGCATTCAAGCCTATGGGCAGGATCTTATTGCTGTGAGACAACAGTGCTAGCTACTGTGCCATAGAGTGCTCCTGCTTTAGAACTATTTCATGTACACTAATGAACACATTATATAATGATGAACAAAAAAAAAAAGTCAAACATTTGTGCCCAGGGGTCTGTAACTTGGAAAACATACTTGTTATTTGTGAGTTTTTTCACAACTTCAAATAAAGTAAAGCAAAAAAAGGAGAAAAAAAAGCATTTTTCTGTCTCTGTGTGAGACTTCACCTAATTCATTAAAGCAGTATCATTGGTATCTGTCTGACACCAATACCAGCAATAATATTGACGACGTTATTGATATTTGGATTAATCCGCACCTATCCTCCCATCCTTCCTGTTTCTTATGAAAACATGACAAAATGTTGCTCTTACACTATAGGTCCTGAATCAACTTTATACTTTGTCTATGATAATCATAAAAATTAACACTGCAGTGTGCACAGGCCTGAAAATGACACTATGAATGTCAACTGGAAACAAAACGAGTCACTGAAATTAGCAGTCTGTCTTATTTTATGACACTGCTCCTGCAACATGTTTCCATTTCTTCACATTTTCAACCCTCACAGATCTCAATAGTTTATATATGCGTGAATGTGTGTCTGTAACCACAGATGTCATAGTACAGTTTCAGAAGGTTGTTTCCTGTTACACCATGCAACAGGAAACTTAAAAATATAAAGATTTTGGTTTGTATAAGCATGTAGTATGGGTTTTTTTCTAGTGCTGTAGTGTTTAATCTGTCCTTTTATTGAACTGAAGTGCACTAGGCCTCCGCTCTGGGGAATTACATACAGACTATGTACTATGTAGAGGAAACAGAATAGTAGAAGCCTTCTTTGTTTAACTCTTACTAAATAAAGCTCAATGTTGTTACCATTGTTACATTGTCCAAAAAAAATAAGTAGTCAGAGGCTAAAACCATGTATGTGTCATCATCATCATAATCAGCAGACTGTGTGCCTATGGGAGGGTATACCAGCTGGCAGGACACTGTAAAACAATGACTAGCCTCACAATCTAAACTTTTAACCCCCTGTCTGTTCCCAGACTAAGTCTAAAAGGAGAGAAAGTTCAAGTGACAAGTGAGCTATGGCAAACTATCATGGTTGCATAATGTAGTAAAATATTGCTGTAGATGTGGAGTTGACAGAAATACTGGATTTCCCTTGTCACCCCACCCCTCAAAAACTTAGTTCCTAAAAATCAGCTTCTGGTTGTACTCCCATAAAAACCTCTGCGTCAGAGGACTGATCTTATTTCTCTGTGTGTGTGTGTGTGTGTGTTAGAGTGAGTGAGGGAGAGAGAAAGAGAGAGAAACTCCTCCCATCTAAAATTCATAGTCACCACGCTATGACACCCCAGTAGTCAGACAGGCAGAGAGAGAAAAGGGATAGGTCACTGTGTGAAGTGCGGTCTGTTGTAGGGGGAGTTGCTGAGTTATTCGTTTGCTGGTGTCAGCATAAACGTTAGCTACTTTTTCTATATCGGTTAATTGTGATTTAATATTTTTAAATCACAGAGTTAAAGTTAAAGAACCTTTGAAAG
>VUQR01003572.1:7574-28405 GCA_015108515.1 Hemichromis elongatus
TAAAGTCCTGAAAAAAAAAAAAGAAAAAAAAAAGAGAAGAGTTTTCACTGGACTGTGCAGTCCTGTGAACAACCAAGTATACCCTTTTACCTCCCATGGGAATTAAGAGAGTAAATAGCAGCTAACTGCTGCTAACCAAATGCCGTACATTGAATAGTTGGTCATTGGCAAGTGTGTCCGCTTGTATAAAAGCTCAAAGCTCTGGCACTGTATTGGTCTGTAGTAGTCAGTTTATATTAACACAATACCACAATCTTCCCCAGAGTGGACAAAGTGTATAACAACCCAGAGCTACATAGCAAACACTATAGCTCTTGCTTAACATATTAAACTTCATGATAGTACCATCAGAAAACACTAAACAAGTATGGCTTGTTTGGAAGGATGTTCTAAAAACGAACATGTCACCATGGCTTATGTTTGCAAAGTTGCATTTGAACAAACCACAACACTTCTGGACCAATATCGTTTGGACAGATGAGACCAAAGTGGAGATGTTTGGCCATAATGGACCACACGCAACAGGAAAATGACCCCAACAGCTAATATACAACAGAATAGTGAAAAAGAAAAGAATCAAGGTGTTGCCCAGTCGACCGGTCAAGACCTCAAACTGTTAGATATCTTCAGAGAGTTGTACATTAACAAATACCCACAAACATCAAGGAGCAGAAGCAGTTTGGAAGAGAAGCAAACCATTTTTCTTAACAATGTGAGATAGTGATAAAGTCTTAAAGAAAACAATTACTTCAAGTTGTTGATGCTAAAGGTGGCTCATGTGTGTGTTCAGTTTTTCACAGATCTGCATCAACCCCTGGGAAAACTTTATTTCATATGATTGCATCTGCAAATGTCGTCAGGTTTTAAGCATCGGACACAAAATATTCCATGAACTAGTTTAAAGAAAACACTTGGTTTAATACCTCCAGTAATCAGTTCAGCAATAAAACCATAAACACAAACTAGTGCTCCAAAATGTGTAGTCATACCCAGAGATACTCCACTTGTATGATTGTGTCAGGGTGGAAATAACACAAACCGATCTGTAATTTGTGATCTGGTTTTGCATTGGAACTGCTGTTTGTTTTTATGCAACGAGCGTGTGATTGATCAAGATGTCGCGCGCCATCTTGATCAATCGGTAAAGCCAAACATAGGCGCCTATGTTTGGCTTTGCCGCTCGCTGGTATAGTTTTATAGTATTGTCACTTGCAATATTATTTTTACCATTCTGTGTCTTGATTTTGTGTCTGCCACCCAAATTTATGATCGGTACACGCTGTTGAAGATTTAATGGAGAGCTACTTTGACAGCTGGGATGGTTAGAGGAAATTTTTCCCTTTACCTTTTGTGTGTCCCTCTCTTGAGTGCACGGTAGCGTACATATCGGTAGGATTGAACCCAAAGAAAAGAAGGAGGGGAACCAGGGCCGGTGTCCAGGTGAGACTGAGAAGGTACCGAAGATTCCCGGTGCCTACGACGCATTAATCCATTGTCACCTGGTGCTTACGCTACACTTCAGTTCGCAGCCCTGAGCGATGATCTGATGGCTCCATGTTCACCTTGCGTCCGTCGTCTGACCGCCGTTTTGATGGCAGAGGTGATATACTACAATGGACATGAGCTTCAGCCAGCCCTTAAGTCATCGCCCGGCGTAGCAGGTGTAGAAGTGCGCACAGGTGTTTAATTAGAGTGCCACTTAAGTCAGCTGTGGAGCACCAATCAAACGTCATCGATCAGGTTTGCCTTGTTTAACAATCACAAACAAATCGTTTATTTTAAACGATTTTTTTTTTTTTATGAGGAATCTCTCAACTTCATGTTTTTAACTGAGACGTGGCAACAAAACATGGATTATGTACATCTGAAGGAAATCTGCCCGGCTGGCTGCTCCGTCATCGGAACTCCACGTCTTTCGGGACGTGGCGCTGTTGTGCACCAGGACAGATTCACATTCAGGCTGATTAATTCGGATTCCTTCACTTCATTTGAGCTGCAGATGATCAAGGTCGGCTCTTTGCAAACATTTTATTGTATTTTAATCTACCGACCTCCTGGACCTGCTGGAGTCTTTCTAACTGAACTCAACGACCTTTTGTCATCCATTATTAAATTAGAGAAAGTTGTAATTTTGGGAGATTTTAACCTTCTTATTGATGATGCATCCTGTAATATGGCTGCTGACTTCATGACTATCACAGAGTCTTTTAACTTTAGGCAGCATGTTTCTGGTCCCACACATTAAAGGGTCACACATTGGATCTCGTTTTCTCCTTGGGTTTAAATATAAATGACATTCATTGATGCTGAAATGACTTACATTGATTGGATAAATGAAAACATTCGTAATTTCAGGAGATATTGTCAAAAGTTAGAACGTTTGTGGAAGGCTTCCAAGCTTGAGGTTTCTCAGTTACAACTTAAAGAGTCTATTCTCTTACTAAATGACATGTGGAAAAATGCTAGACAGAGTATTTTTCACACCTCATAGCTTCAAAAAAGAAAGACCCTAAATTCTTCTTTAAAACAATTAAGAGTATTGTTTCTATTGATGCTCCTTGTGCACCAGTTCACTCACTATTGAATAAATAAGATCACTGTCACCAGGTCAAATATCTCTCCATCAGCTTCTCAATATCAAACTTACTTGGTCCTCTTTTACTCCTGTTACATTACAGGACATCAGAGTCCTGCTTTGTCATATAAAACAGACTTCAAGCCCCCTTGATGTCTTTCCGGCCTTACTTTTCACTAGTTTGTTTGATTCCATTGGCCCCTGTATTGTGAAAATGATAGATATTTCTCTTCATACTGGCTCAGTCCCCAGCTTCTTTAAAAAAAGCTGTTGTTGAGCCTATATTAAAGAAACCTCACCTGGATCCATCTCTTCCTAACATTTATGGGCCAATATCCAAAATTGCCTTTTGTATCAAAGATTTTAGAAAAAATAGTAGTGCTGCAGCATGTCTCTTAACAGGCACCAAGAGAAGATCTCATATCACTCCAGTTTTAGCCTCCCTTCATTGGTTGCCTGTAAGTTTTAGGTTTCATTTTAAAATTTTAGTTCTAACCTTTAGGACCTTACATGGTCAAGCTCCCCAATATTTATCTGACCTGCTAAAACCACATTCGCCTTCTCGAGCTTTAAGGTCATTAGATGAGAGACTGCTGCTGGTGGTACCGCACATTCGTTTTAAAAGTCGTGGTGATCAGGCCTTTCAGGCAGTGGCACCACGGTTGTGGAACTCTCTTCCACTGTCTCTACGCTGTACAGACTCCACTGATTCTTTTAAAAAACAGCTGAAGACATTTTTATTAAGAAAAGCATTTGTTTAATTTCTTCTTGTGTTCTTTAATTTTTTTACACTGCTGCTTTATTTACGCCTACATTGTTTTATATTTCTATTTCTTATGTTGTAAACCACTTGATTTTTTTATCTGTGGAAAGCGCTATATAAATAAATTTTACTTACTTACTTGTGTTTTAATGATGTTTTATTGTAGTATTAAGACTTGCTGTCAGCTACACTCAAGTTATCCAGATGTTTTGCTCTGCAGATTGCTCCCTAAGGGGCAACAAAGTGTTTTGAAATGAAGTGACACTGATGATGGATCTTTAGAAAAGAACCTTGTAAGAATGAAAAATGCATGTTTTTGTTTTAATCCCCAGATTCCTCATTAATGATCCCAAAGCCATCTTTTATATATTGTTTTGTGCTATTGGTTTTTGATTAATGATGGATTTTGCCATTGTGTAATCTGTTCAGATAAACTGTAATGCATCTCCTCCCAAACTCTCTTAGCCTCGTGTCTTAGCTCCAGATGTTTGTATGGACGATCTGCCCTACATTTAGACCCGCACTAACAGTGCTTTTGTGTGTATGTGTGTGTTTATGTGTGTGAGGGGGATCACTTAGACTTGCGTGACAGTGATCTCATGCACTTGCATCCAGATCCCTGACGATAATTCCTCTGTGTCTAAGGGGAGATGAGTGTGTGTGTTCAGTCAGCTAACACTCCCACATACACACAGAGACACATTCTCAATCCCCTCTCTGTTTCTTCCTCAAAGCTCTGGATGTAGAGTGTTTATTACTTTTGGCTTCATTGTTGTCAGTGACTCCATCACCCAGCCTGCTTATGTTGTAACAGTGGGTGCGCCCTGGTTGTGATCATAGATATGCAGCACTCAAATGCATGCAGTCAGCAAAATGCAAAAGCATGTCACATTGTTACACTTAGAACATACTAAAAAATGTACAAATGGAAGATGTTAGGTGGTGAGAGGTCATGCACGCCCTTCAGGTGTGCTGTGATACTGACTTTTATGGGTTTTTTGTTTACATTTTTATTATAAGATAGAAACCCTACAATAACAAAGTCAATTATAATTCAAACAAGGATTTGTAGTAGTTGTCATGTCTTTCCTGTGTCTGTGTGGGTTTTTCTCTGGGAACTCTATGGACATCCCGCAATTGGTGCTTTTAAATTGGCCTCATATGTTGACATGATTTAAAGAAAACTCTTAAATTAATAAGGTTTTGTATTAATATGTTTATGCAAGGTAAATGTAGCTTGTAGTGTAAAGTTGGCAATAAGACTAAAAAAAGAGCCATAAAAAATGTCAAATCATTCCATCCTATAGGCTGAGATGGAAATGGCCTAAAATGAACTAGCATCTGAAACTCTACATTACATTTAGCTTCTAAGTGATACTTTAAAAATAAAGGGGTTCAGACAATCCCTGTTAATATCTAAATATCTAAAAATATCTAATTTAGGTTGATGAACGGCATAGTGTAAGATTATTTACATTAAAGTGCTAGCAAGACCCAAATAATATCCCACCAAAATGTGATTATTCAGAATATGATGAATACAGACACAGTAAATGGCTGGGTTATGAAGTCACTGGATAAGGTATTATAGTAATAGCTGCATGTGTGAGCTTTATAAGTAACCTTACCGTAATACTGTTTTTTTTTTTTGCCCCCCCCAATTCCCTTTTTTCCTTCCAAACCCTTTCCCTTTTGCCTTCCACATTCAATGCCCTCCACGTTTGGAGGTAGTGAAAGCGGTCGGAGTACCCCCAGCTTATCCACCTATTCCGATGGCAAATCCCCCTCATCTACTTCTACGTACGTGGCTGCTCCCCGGCATTTCCACATACCAGGTAGGCCACACAGGACTGCATAGCTCACAGCTCAGCCCTCAATTTTCACATCATTACACTTTAAAAAATAAGGCATCACAACCATAGCCATTATAGAATCCTGATTCGGTTGTGAACTTAATTACTAAATTAATGATTCATTACCACACAGCTTTGAAGTTAAATTAACTGCAGCGAAGTTCAAATCTCAGACAGTGGAATTCACCCAGTTTGGATGTCTGGTTTGTCTTATTTATCCATTTATTTATATAAAATAAAATTAATTGATGCAATTTCTTTCAAGTATTGTGCATAGAAAAGCTTTTGACACTATTATGAAGACAGAGAGCTCGATTATTATTTGAACAAGTTTCAATTTCTGTATTTAGCCAGTGGGTTCTTCGAAATGGCCCAACTCAGCTTGATGAATGCCACCTGTAAATGACTATGCCATGTAAAGCTATGTGTTCTGCTCCATTTGTGGGATACGTTTAATTTCCAGTTATTTAATAAGAAATCCAAAACAGCAGAGGAAATTTTGTCTTTACCTGGAAGGCTTTGAGGACCAGACAATTGGTAACATGAGCAGGGCGTCAAGATTCTTCTTACTCATAAAAGACACTAATTATAAACTTCACAGGTGGATTTTTTGTTTTTTCATGCAGAATATTTTGGCACTTGACTTCTGTGCTGGTTTCAGTTTATTTTCTTTAATTCCCAGTGGTGTTACTGTTTACTAATTTCAGAATAACTGCACAGAAATGATCAAACAGCAGTGACACAAGATCCCAATGTTTGAAAAAGAAGTCACATTTAACTCTGTTGTCTTCACTGCTTTCTCAAAGAGGGAAATGGGGAAAAAAAATCTCCCATGGTCAATTATACTGTCAGTCATGAAGAAGGGGGAAAAAACCCTCATCCTGGAGGCAAACAGACAGTTATTCACTTCATGGCTTTCATAGTCATTACTATTATTGCTTTTATATGGATATTGTTTCAAATGCTGGCAGACACTGAAACAATCCAGAGAAATGAGCCACATCCTTTGTTTTATTGTGAGTCATGTTTCTGCTGTGTCTTAATGTTTGACAGTCATTACTAAGCATCTCCATCAGAGGCCTAGACAGGTTCACTGACACTAAGATGGATTAGATCAGCTTTAGGGGATAACAAACAGTGCTCCTCATTCTGCAGAGTTACTTTATCTCGCACTACAATATTTGCAACAATTCTTGGAAAAACCTTTAACTTTGTTCTTTCATTCAAGGTTTATGTTAAAAAAATTTTTTTGAATAACTGTATTTGAAATTCTCTCGAATCTGCTAATACAAGTGAACTTTTTGATGCTGGAGGATTATGTGTGGTTGCTGATTTTATTCTTTCAGTATCATTCAATTGTTCTGCATCAAATGACCTCCCATTCCCCTTAAGCGGTGACCAGTAAATTGACGTGTTTTGAATATGTTGCATGAATTTAAAATTGCTGATTTGTCTGAAGTGCCAAAATGAAAATGACAAATGACTTGTGTTGAATCAGCTTTCCTGATTCCCCGTTTGCTTCTTAAATATATCTCATCCCGCAATAACTGCTAACTCATGCTTCTTTTTCTCCATTCTCTCTTTCTTTCTCTACCCTGCCCATGTTGGCTTCTTCCATTTTCTTTCTTCTGCTCTGTTCCCATCTTCAGAGACTATGGTCAAAGATAATATCTATAGAAAACCCCCCATCTACAAACAGCATGGTACAGTCCACTTCGTCCTTAACACTTCCTTATCTTGTCTGGTCTCTGCACGATGTGTTGCATGCCGCCTGTGTCAGTCGTGTCATTCATTCCAGTTCTCCTCCTTTATGTTCTAAGACCTGCACTTGTCTAGAAGGCTCTATGGATCTACATGCATAGAACTGGTGTACTTCACCCGTCCTTGGTGCAGAATCATGATTGTTGAACAATTGGATGGTGGGCAATATTATCGCAATTTAACAACAATATAAAATAATAATTAAAAAAAAAAACCCTCAAAGTTTCTAATCAAACACTTTAGGTGTGACTTACATGATGGTACCTACAGTATGACCCTTCTCTGAGAGCAGATGTCCTTCCTTTTACTAAAACCTAATTGGATTTTCTGGAGTTACACCTGTACATTATAAAAAGATTGTTTAGGCTTACAGATGCAAAATATTGAAGTGGGTCCTAGATAATTCCTGTAATATAAGCAGTATGTCCATCAGATGAAAAAGTGGGGTTTATCAATGCTGATCCATTCTGTATTTGTCATGAACAGTGCAGTTTGCATTTCATTGCAACACAACTGATAAAGTTCCTGTTGAAATGCCAAACAGCATATGAAAGGTATGATTTAGGATCATTTATTATTCTGTATATTTTCTCTTTAGTTTCTATATAGTTTGAATACCTTTCTTCATTATTGTGTTACTTTTTCTTCCTTTGAGGAGAAACAAGTATTAAAAGTGCCCTGTATATAATATTAGTCAGCTTTTCAGAATATGTTAACTTGTTTGCCTAAATATCTTAACTTCTTTAACTTGTTTTCACTGTCATAAAAATCATGTATTGAGGCTTTTGGGAACCATCCCATTTAATAATGTTACCGGCAATGGCAGCATCTAAAGGATAGAGTATGCTGGTCAAGTTAATTGAACAAAAGTAATTTGTTACTAATTACTGATTACTTCTCCAAAAGTAATTAGTTACTTTATTACTTAGTTACTTAGCTACTTTTTGAAAACATGATACACACCCTGAATATGTTATAAAGCAATAGACCTTTAAGCCCAGTTCTAGTTTTTCTGCATAATCCATCATATAATATTTAATCAAAGGAAAAAGTCTCTTTTAAAAACTTGTTTTTTAGCTTTATGCACATTGCACCAACCAAAATTAAATTATATGCAAAATTCTCTGACTGGAAGAAATGTGTTTAACATCTAAACCTATTTTCTGCATATTCCAGCAAATGAAATAAAATATTTTTCGTGTTTACACTCAGTCTTTCAAATAGATACAAGTAAAACACAGCAGAAAATAAATAAAATCAAAGAGTCAGCGGCACTAAGTCCTGTCACTCTTAAATCTATTTTCACCTGTAACCAGGAGTGGGGCCGGTGGAGGTTTGCCCAGTATCACAGCAGTCATGTCAGCGAAGGGAATCGGGGGGTTTCTCTGTAAATGTCACATTCCCGTGGCAGCATGCTCTGTGCTCACTTTACTCATTACTTGAAAAAAGTAATCAGACTACGCGATTCTGCCCATCTCTGGTTAAACATCAGTGACTCCCAATACAACATGCATCCACGTATGCTAAATCAACTTCTGTTCAGACATTTTAAGGCAGGTTAGCTCTCATTTCGGGTCTGTAGGTAACATTGTTACACAATTTTATAGTGTTTTTTTTTTTTACCAATTTTAAAATTACCCCTAATTTCAATGTCTGATTTCACACAGTGACACTTTGATTATTCATCTCCCTAATCCAAACTATGTGGGAGTGGAGCTGTTTGGGATTTGGGCCCATCTGTGTTTTTTTGCTCATCCTGTTCCTGCATGTCTGCACTCATTCCACCGGCTCATTGGTTGGTTTCATTGGTGATGCTGTAACTGTGTGTACATTGTGAATGGTCAGGTACATGAATCATGTTGTGTGGTGGAGTAAGCATTGTACTGATCACTGTTCCAATCACTGTGTCTCTACCCTAATCATTGTTTTGTGTATCTAAATTATATTTTTTTGGTCTACAATCTAGTAACCCTAGACTATGTTGCATACTTTAAGAAATATAGTTTAACTTCACAGGGTCACCCAAAATGCATGAACACGGGACTCCAAGGAGCTAATGTCACAACTACCACACCAGGATATCATCATCATTATCAACAAGTACCAGTGACATGTAAATCAACTGCACATGGCCTACAGATTTGTTAGCTTTTGACATCTAGATTGAAAGCATTCAAGCAGACACTAGGCCACTGACAAAGTGTACTGTTTGCCAAAAAAAACATCTCCCTTTACTCCTAACAAAAAGACTGCCTTTAGACTTAAGATGTGTTTTAGCTTAAGTTCATTTTCAGTGGGCTAGAGCTACTTTGTGGGAATTGGATCCAATTTTTTTAGGGGTTGTCTCTAAAGCTTTATGTTTTACACATTCTTCAATTCACTTAACAACATAATGTCAGTATGTCAAAAACATCTGAGATAGTTCCACATGCTAATATGGTGAGTTTACAACAAGTCTGTGACCAACGCATTTTAAGATTCCATTTCTCTTGGCCGCACAACCTGAAGATATACATTCATTAACATTGCATTTGGATATCGAGTGCCTAAACTCCTGAAACTGTCAAGTGTTGCAACACATCTTAACAGATAAAAAATACAAATGCAGTAACACCAGGAATGCACAACACTAATATTGTAAACACCTGAATACCAAGGCTTAGATTCTGGTTGGCAACCATCTGACAAATGAGATGAACTTTTATGAAAACACGAGCTAATGCAGGGATAAGTGTGACGCAAACAGAAAAAAGAGAAGGTTTGCCTTCATAGTAAAAGTTGTGCTTTTACTTTTATTGCAAAGGTGAGCGTCCTCTGATTCTGCACCTTTTTTATTTCACTGGTCGCAGAGAGTGGCTGACAGTAGTTGACTTCTTATGACTAACAGCACTCTCCACTAACTATTCTCCAATAGATATTTTTTGTGATTGCCAGGAGGTTGCCAATTGGTCCCAAGTCCTGTGGGACCGAGGCCATGTTGAAAGGTTTTGCCATTCGGCGTTGCTTTTTTCAGAGTTGTGAAATATTCAACATTCCATACAGAGAGATTAAAGAAGGATAAGTATATAATAATGTTTGCTTGTCTATCCTAATGGGACAAGGGATATACATACAGAGTTTTATGGTAACTAGGCTTGAAGATGCTGAGATTTCTATCTCTTATGACCAACAAACCAATGTCCCACAGTGTTCAGTGTAATCCTTTAGTTATGGTATTACTTTTCTCCATGTTTTCTAACACTGTGCTTGTGGAGCTCCCTGTGGATGCTCTCTGCGGCCGATGATGTCATGCAGATCCAGGGATGATTAATATTGGTGTTAATAGTGCAGCACAGGGGAGCCGAGAGAGAGATAATCCAGCACATTACCTGTGACGTCATGTAACATCTGACTGTTTTACAGCTTCTAGAACATCTTGGCAGGATGGTGATGATAGCAAGGTGGGTCTGTGTGTATAGTTTCTGTCTTTATCCGTCTTTCCATATCTGTCTCTGTTCAAGTCATTTTCTTAAACTTTACAAATGCTGTACATCCATTCACTAATTTACTAACTCATACTCTGCCATCATCCATCAACTCTTTCCATCTTTCTGTCCTTTTCTATCTCTTACGTTCTCCTTGTAGAGGACCAGCTGGATGATCTTAAAGAGTGAGATTGATGGTCAGACTGGTCTAGAATACATGGACCCCAGCAAATCAACCTGCAGTCTGCCTACTGACACTTCCCAACCTAGTGAGTAACTATTCACAAGCTCAGCTATATACTGAACTAGAGCTGACATAAAATTAAAATAATTGTATTTGCTTTTTTTGTAGATTTCCCTTACAATAAGTCGGCTTCTTTACCTGGCTATGGAAGAAACGGCATCTACAAGGTGAGCAGACAGATTTTGATAAAGAATGGCCATCAAGATGCACAATCTCAGATCTTTGGTAGGTCAGCCAAAGATCTTATTTTAAAATTGTCTAAGGAAGTCAAGCTTAACTTTTAATAGGACCTGATTTACTCAGACTTACCACTGAACTCTGAACACTGAATAGTTAACGGTTAAAGCCCCTAGCACCAAACCAATTCACATTCACAGATGAGATGACCTCACCATAGTGAGGTGCTTCATTAATGCTACAGTCGCACTAGAGAAAACAGTGATTCAAGACTGGAATACACAAGTGCAATACACTTCCAGTCTTGTTGCCTTTGAATTGATTGCTTCGAAGGTGCAGACCAGGTTTGTCAACACTCGCAGTCTGTTGCTGTCTTCAAAGCTGTTTTGGTGCCTCAACTGGGATAAATCAGCAAAAATCACAAATATTTTACCATGTTGCAAAATTCATGCACACACATTCACATTAACTACTTACATTCAGTGATCAGTGAAATTTCGACAGATCTGAAACAGAAATTCCTTTACAAATAGTGTCAGTAACTATGAAATCACTGGTTTTGCTTGTATGTAGGAATACCAGTGGACTCAAGTCCCCTCTGGCAAAGAGAGGTAAAACAGACAAGCTCCGCTTACTGGCACAGAATGACTCAGATTAATTGAAACGTGTCAGAATTCTGTTTGCGTTTATAAATTAGACGGCAGTTATTTTTAAATCTTTGTCAGTCAGTCTTATACTGATTGCAGTCAGCTCAACTTGTTTAGATACAACTTGCCTTCTGACAGGCAACCTGTGCAAACACCTCACATTGTTGTCACCACAACTACTTGTGATCAGTGACCGGTTGTGAAGAAATACATTCAAATCGATACCAACAATGGCTCCTACTTGCAATTAACTTGCCACCCTGTTTCTACTGTAGTTCAGCTGAGCAAATAAAGAACCAACAGATGTCGGGATCTAACAGCTTTTGCCATTTATACCACTAGCTGGTGCCATTTTTCATTCAGGGTCTCCATTTCTATGTGATTACACTGTGGCTCTATCAAACCAACACTTTCCAGCCATGTATAGCCTCCCACTCACTACTAATCAACACAGGAATCCTCATAGTAGTATATAAACCACCTAAATGTTTTGCTCTACCTTAAAAATCAACCTCCCTTTTCTCATAGCTTTGGTATCAAATTTCAGAGGGGTCAGTCAGTGCCATTCAGTTCACACAGGCAGTGCTCTGGTTTATTTAGGACATTTGGGGTATTTAGTCTATGAGCCACTGATGCAATATGGCTGCTCTCACTCTGTTTGTTGATGGATAGAGGACAGGCAGACAAAACGGAACTAAAGAGGAAATGAAAGCTCAAGAGCCACAACAGAGTTATTGCAAACTATATTGAACTATTTTTCACATGCTGACATTATTGTTAACACAGTGGATTTAGTGTGCTACAAGTTTAATAAAGTACATTCAACTCTTTTTTTTTATATGTTTTTTCTGTGAAAATTATATCAAGGCACAGTGTCCAATATTATACTTCTAAAGAAGGTTTTTTTTTTCTTACAGCAGAATGAAACCAAACTTGGTGTCTGTTTAAAATCAAAATGGAATTAAACTACAATGTAGCAGCTTACATAGAGCTGTGATAGCTCTCTAAATCAACCCTTTATCCAGTCATTACTCACAAATATTTATAGTAGTTTTCTCAGTGTTGAACAGTGAATTGAGACTTGCTATCATCATTCTTGGCTCCCAAAAACTTGATTCTTCAAGACTTCTTTACTCTAACCTTTTACACAGTACATTTCATAATGACTGAAACTAGCACCACTGGCAAACAATGGACTGTGAGGTCAGTGTCTTCATTATTAATATCCAAATTGTCATGACCATTGATCAACAATCACTGTTCAAAGACCATAGATCAAAGACCACTGATCAATGGCCATGAGTACCATTTACAGTTGGCCAGTGGTGCTAATTTCAGTCATTATGCAAATGGACTCTGTATAAGGTTGCGGAAACTTGCAGTTAGCTGAGACTGAGAAGTCACTTGGATGAGTGATGAAAGTTTCTGCCACTGCAAACTGATGATTGAGCATGCATCAAGACATCATTCTTGGGTGTTAAAAGTAATAATAACTTATATAACATCTCAAAAGGAACCCAAAGTTGCTTTACCTCCCAAAAAAATCAAATGCAAGGGCATGCAGGGATGAGAAGATGTGTTCATAATGTGTTGCCAAGACTTGGTACCGGTAAGAACTCTAGCGGCATTGTTCTGAACACACTGCAGCTTTTCCAGGGGGCAGGTAGATTTAGAATATAAAACTGCATTTTTTATTTTTTATTTGTTTTATATTGTGTTGTCATTATATGCAAATTTGTTTGACGGTTTGAAAGATTTAAGTGTGACAAATATGCAAAAACCAAATAAGGAAAGATGCAAACATTTTTCATACCACTGTAGAAGTCACATTTACTAACGTATTTGATATGTGATGAGAATGAAAGGATGAAGTTCAGGATGACACTCAGCTGGACCTCCAGAGATGGTAAAACGAAGCATCCATCCGTGTTAAGGCAGACATCAGCCATTTTCAGGCCATTGTTATTTTTCTTTTTGTTCAATTCAATTAAGTTAACTGACATCCAGATTTTGAGTTTACAAGGGACAGATGAGGCAGCTGATTGGAGAGTTTAGTGGTGGACAGTGAGGCCTGATGTATAAAGGGACCTGGATGAGATGGTATCCTTGACACGCTGCCTGGACAGGGTTATAAGAACAAAGGAAAAAAATGCATTATTGCAGCTGGTAGGATTAACACAGTGCAGGTCTGACGGAGTTATACCAGAAAAACACACAAAATCCAATGTGTGACAGCATGTCTTTAACATGCTGAGTGATGTTGAACGAGTCTAACAGTAACAAAAAGATGAGAAATAAAGGTAGCTGAGGCTCTTGAGGACGGTAAACCTGAACCACCTGCAGTTGAATAAACAGCCAATGGTAATAATAACACCATATACACAGACTAGTGACCCCAGACTCATAGAATGGCAATGAATTATATCCTGGCAAGATAGAAGGATCTTGGCATCTGCACATTGCATTGTGGGATTTTGATCACTGTAGATTTTATATTTCTCTGTAGAGTTTTTAATGAGACAAAACACTGATCTTTAACTAATCTACCTGCCAAATACTATGCAAACCCTACTTATGTAGCTAAATAGATCTGAGTTGTTGAGGAATGAACGTGAGACCTGGCGAGGGTGACCTTTGATGTGTGGTACCAAGGGAGCTAATAATGACAGATTAGGCGTCTCACAGCACACCCCAGTGAGATCAGGGTGGGAACCTTTAGAGGTTGAGTAAAAGCTTGGGTTGCTGTCTTGTTCCTTCGAACATAATTCCTAAATAATAGTTTTAAGACGTTATTCTTTGGAGATAGTTCCTAAAATGACTAATTGAGACTGCGCGATGCTTCAAGAAATACTTTTTTGGCTTGATTGCAAGCATGATAATAGCACATATATTGCATTTCATATGTTGTTGTATGGAGACAAATTTAGCATGGAATTATTAGCTTCCTGGCAGGCAAGATAGCCAATTAACTATTTGGCTGTGTCAGGTGTTAGATGGTGTGGTCTGTCCTTGGCTTGTGTGTTGCAAGGCTACTACGGTGAGATAGACAACCATTCACACTAACATTTCACACCAGTTACCACTTATGTGTATATTTTATATCAATATCCCTGCCAGTTCAGCTCCATGAATTCTAAAGGCTTGGGAACTATCACTGAATTCTGATTTACTTTCATTTTTTTGTTATTTTAAAGAATATTATTTGTTTTTCACGTGTTTTAACACTAGAAATAGACCTTATAATTTCAGTCCTTCCTTGTGTCATCAGCTGGATTTCAGTCTTTCTGAGCACACTAATCCAAACTCCCTATCAGAAGTGTCACATCCACTTCCCATTGCTAACACTGAAAGAATGTGAGCAAATCAAGGGCAGCAGCTTTTACTAAAAGGTTTTCAGATGAACCCTTGCTTTGATAAAGAGCAGCAGTCTTCTTGGCGGAATGACGCAGAATATCTGAATTATGGTCTAACTCTGTGTTTGTTTAATGTGTGTTCACGCAGGCTGCTGAGATGATGGAGGATGAAGTGGACCCAGACTCCCAGAGCTGGGGAGGCATGAGAGGTGAGAGCAGACATGTATCTTCAGTTCTTCAGTTTTTAAAGGTTTTATCAGCCACATACTCATATACAGCATAGCACAATACACCCAGTGCAGTCTATAGGTGTCTTTTTTAACCATACATTGATCATATTCCAACAAAGGCTAGCATATTCGAAGGGGTTAGCAGTATGACAGTTTTCTCACCTTACTCATTCTGACCAGGCTACAGGTCAACATCCTCTTTACAGTCTAGGGCTAGCTTAGCATCAGCATGTAAACTTCCAAGGTGTCACTGGGTCTCTGTTGGTATTTTCAGAAAGTCTGTTTCATTCCCACATGTTTAAGCTTTCTGTGCTTTAAGTTTGGGGAACCACATATATTTGATGTGCTGCCTTTCTGAGTTTTGGGTGAGAAAAACAACTAGGGAATCATCCTGTCAAATTTATGAATTTTTCACTGTTTTTGACAGTTAATAACAGCTGAGTGAAGCTGAACTTGCTATTTTAACCTTGTAGGTTTCATCTGGGAATCAGAGGATTAATTTACCAATAAATTCCAAATCTTCTTTCCTTTCAAAAGTATGTTCATTAACTCGTAAATCAGCTTTGGAATACACGTCAGCCTGGCTTTGGGAACTTAAAGGAACACTTCTTAAATAAAGGTGTTAAGGAAGCGTCATCTGATTACAATATGATTCACCTAAAATTTTATTTCTATATTCTAGCTGTTCTCTTACAGTATGTGAGAACAGCATGTAAGTGGATACAGCGGAGGTGGGGGTTGTTGGGGCCTATCCTCCCTGCCACAGGGCAAGAGGCAGGTCACACCCTGGACAGGGTCTGTCGCAGGGCTAATACAGAGGGCCAGACAAAAAGTTCTCACTCACATGAATGGAAAATTATTCACATGTTAACCAATTAACCTAACCCCACTAACTACATGGCTATGAAGTGCTCATGTCGGTTTTCTGATTGTTTTAAATAGAGTTTTCAGTGGTCTGTCTCTCACAGGCTCCATCCCTAAAACTGAATGTTTCCTTCCAAAAAACTATTAGCCAAGTCTTAAGCTATAAAATGTACACTAAATGGACCATATCATCTTTCTATGAGTCAGATCAAGGTTATTTTTACAATGCCTAATAACATTACATATATGTTGTGACCAAGCATGCAGAGCTCTGTTGCTTTGGCTCCAGATCAGTTGCTAGAGGTAAGAGTCAGGAAGGATGATGTCATTTTTCCAGCTCGAAAAATTAGTGCTGTGTGTTTACCGGTGCGCGCATGTGTGTGTGTACGGTCTTGGCTGTATCTGAGGCAAAGATGGAGTTGAAAGGATTCCAACCTCATAACAGTCTGTGTGTGTGAGCAGAGCAACCATTTCTAATGCTTTTTGACGCCTTGAAACCCAATATTTTTGACGAGATTTGGGTCCGCAAGTGTAATTTATTTTCAAGCTCACTTATGCTAGTTTTTATAATAGCTCTGAATTCAAATAAAAGATAACTGTTCCACCAGAGTAATTCCTTCTGTCTCTGTCTTTTCCCTCCTCAGAGTACAAGGTAAGAGTTTTCTCCTACTTTGCAAATATACTTTCATATTCTTGGCAGCATTGTTAGGACATTGGATTATAATTGTATTCCCTAATAAATCTCCCACAATGCTTACTTTGTGTTGCCAGGTCTACCCTTATGAAATGCTGGCAGTGACGCATAGAGTGAAAGTGAAGCTTCCCAGAGATGTAGACCGCACCAGACTGGAGGTGAGCTCTAATCTTACTTTCCCTTCTGTCGTTTCCCTCCTTCCCTCCGTAGCTCATTAACAAGTTTAAGAAAATATGAAATTTTGGCTTACAGAATTTTGTCAAGTCAAGAATTTGTGGTTTGTGTAACATGGCTAGGCAGCTTAGCCAAGTGGGATAAAAGTATCAGCAAAAGCTTATAGAAGTGCCATCTTCAATCACTTAAGTGGTGAATAAACAATAAATGAACTATTTGGGGCTTTCTCTTAGTATAGATATTATATTACTACTAATGCTGTATGAATACTAAAAGGGTTTGGATGCGAAGTGAAGTGAAATGTAACGTACGGTTGGTGAAGTGTGTGTATTTGCTCTCAGAATACATAACTTCCTTTATTTACTTGCTTTTAACTCTCTCAAGTCCAAGTCATGATCAATAATTACCTCGATCCTAGCTCCAAACGCTAACCCTATTTTAGACAACCAAAAACTACCCCTAGCATGATAGGGATGAAGGTTAGGGCCATCATCAGTGATGATACAGACCTCAAAGAGTAAAATTGTTCTCCAAGACAAAGACAGTAATGGTTCTAAAATGTTTTTTCTAAAAGGGGTGGTTATAGCTCAGGTGGTAGAGTGGGTCACCTACTAACCGGAAGGTTGTTGGTTTGATCCCAGTCTGCTCCAGTCTGCATGCTAAATATCCTTAGGCAAGATATTAACCCCAGGTTGGTCTCCGATGCATCTATTGGTGTGTGAATGTGTAGAGAAATAATCTGCAAACTACAGTACATCTGGGTATTTTGTGAGAAATATAAGTATAATTTGCAGTAGTTTAACTTGATCTGGTGCCAGGTCACAGCAGGTTTAACACACATATATGTCCTATAATTTTAATAAAGAAATTGAACTTAACGTCCCAGAATGCCCAATTTCCTGCTGCTGTTATTATTACACTACCCCATTTAAAGATTCAAAACTTTCATTAACTTTGAGCAGCTGAAAAAAAGGAACTGTTTTTGTCTCTAAAAGAACCCTTTAAAAAAAATCCAATTGTGGTTTGTGTTGTGGTGTAGAGTTCATGGTTTTGCAGTCCTCGGAAGAGAGGTTTTATCTAAAAAACATCCTCTGAAACATTTCAGCCTTCAGTAACCCCACTGTGAGAGTTCACTGTGAGGCTTTCAGCTAACAAACATATTGTCCCAAGTGGAGTCTGACCATACTGAGGTTACTGAGGATACTCGAGAGATTCCCTCTGTGGTTGGAAATACCAGACTGGAGTACTATTGTCAAAAGTGTGTGTAAGTGTGTGCAGAAGAGAAACAGTCTGACCTCTGTTTTACCCACCACTGATCTTGATCCTTCACCCCAAACTGTTGTAGGTTTAGCCATTTTAATCAGCAGCTAAACCCAGAGAAAAAGTCAAGCTCAGCGCCATGATGGAAACGTTTAAATGTGTTTAAAAAACTATTCTTATGCACATTTACACCCACACTGCCTGCAAATAAACTCCAAAAGAAGTAAAATGTGTCTTGGCATTCAAACCAGTCTCTCTTGAAACTTAGGTTAATTACATTTTGTCACTATGATTGTGACAAAATCTTTTAAATGTATTTATTTATGTAAATACAGAGAATCATTTCTTTAAATATATTTTACAAAGATGTTGCATCTAAATAAGTCTTGAAAAACTTGAAAAACTAGTCCATACATTTATTACTTCTAGCCTAGATTAGTGTATTCCATTCATTTATATCAGGATGTCCGAAAACTCACTGAAAAGCCTTCAGTTGATTCTGCAGTAAGAGTACTATTTCACCCATATTGGCTTTCCTTCACTGGCTCCCTGTTAAATCTAGAATTGTATTTAAAATCATTCTCATCCCAAAACAAGTCTTGAATAATGAGAATAATGTGATGTTTGCTAGGTAGATAAGCACAGAACTAACCTGTCAGTTTGAGGTGTTGCATGGGTCAGTTAGCTTAATTTACCTAATCCTAACAGGCTTATTAGTGTGAGTTTGGGCCTTTATTTAGATTTAGCTTAACTTTGCTCAAGTCTTAATGAAAAGTAAAAGATGTAAGTGCACATGACATGTAGAAATGCAAATTTAGGAGCACAAACTGCAGTCCAGGCTATATAAAAATATAGAAATTAGTTCCTTGGTCTATGAACAGCTAATTCAGTCTAAGCACTATTAACTGAAGAATGCAGACTGAGGCGCTCGGGGATCGAGCCGCTGACCTTTCGAATATCAGACGACTTACTTTACCTCCTAAGCCGAAGCCACCCCGAAAATGCTTTCAGATATATTTGCTAAAAAAAAATTTGCGGGTTCATGTATTATCTGGATAAATACTGATGACTGTATTATTTAGTTCATCTTCTGCTTTGGTCTAGTGTGTGACCCTCTGTAAGGATGCCATTTAAAGTGTAAACCCCCACCAAATACAGTTAGGTCCATATTGGAGGGGCTGTAGCCCAGGAGGTAGGTCATCCAGTAATTGGAATGTTGCTGGTTTGATCTCATGCTGCTCGAGTTTAAATGAGTATCCTTGGGCAGAGAGTGTAGTCCTGTACACCTCAGAATAATCTGGCTACTTCTATCAGCAGTCATATCATCAGTAAATACTATTTCCTGGTTCCATTGGCAGCCAAAAATGGCTATGTCATAACCTCCGCTGTTTGACAGATAATGTGGTATGCTTCAGATCATGAGTTGTTTCTCTCTTTTCTTCATGTTTTCTAAAAACCTAAGTTTTTGCAGCCTCTCTGAAAGGTGGATTTTGGTTTTTCCACCAAACGATAACTTCCAACTTTCATCATAATCCTTTCTTTGGACCTCATGCTGACATTTCAGCAAAAAGCTACAAAATGCAATTCTCAGCATAAGCTCCGGATCTCTTGTTATTCGATTACAAGGAAATAGGCCTCACATGGCCATTAAACTACTTGCAGTTGTCCAGCTACTTTTGAGCATCTGGAAGTTTGGGAATATGTATAAGATGGCTGTAATTTTGAAGCAGTTGAATCAAAACTCGTGTTAAATGTGTTAAATTCAAGCTGAAAGTCTTTGGATTAAACCTCTTTAGCAGAATGCCAGTCAGTGATGTCACACCAGGTGTTTTGCTACTGACAGCTAACAGAAAACACATTGTGTAACATACTGAATGGCATGAGTCAATGGTTTTACAGTTACACACAATAATGTTATCACATTATCTTTTTGTTGTTGGTGGTGATGATCTAAAATTGGGAAAAATATCCACCCTTTTCATATCATTGTCCAGTCTGTCTGGCACGTGAAAAATATGAATGCACCTGAATATTTTCACCTCAGGGTGAAAACCAATAGGGCCACATTCCTCCTTCTGTTTGTTGATGCAGGTGATTGGCTTTTTCACAGAAATAGCTTTAACTAGTTCTTTGATCACAAAAAACACACAACTGCAGTGCACAGTGCAGGAAACATTTTATAATAAAGCTACCTGCGCTGTGTTTCTTTGTTTAAATCAGTGCCATGTAAGTTTTTGTGTTTTTTGTGTTTTGTTTTTTTTGAGAGAACTTAGTGAGTGTTGGCAACATGAGGTCTTTGGATAGGAGTTTTATTTAGAAGAAATTATAGGGGATGAAATTCAAATTACTGTGTTAAACATCAAAGACAGGAGGCAATATTATGCCTGGTTACTGTGTGTGCTCAACACAAACATGTCAGGATCATGAAGCGATACAGATTAATTGGACAACAACACATTGGATAACTTGCATTGCTGTGAAGGCAGTATAGAGTTTTTTTTTTAGGATATTCTGATATAAATGAATAGAACACACTAGTCTAGGCTAGAAGTAATAAATGCATGAACTAGTTTTTCCAAGTGTGCAAATAGAAGAAAACAGTTCTACAAATTTCAGAAATGAAGAACAAATATATGACAACTATTTTGCTGAGTTTAAAGATGGATGATCTTTATGGTAAATTTTTTTTTTTTTTTTTTTTTTTTAATAATTTTTTTTTTTTTTTTTTTTTTTTGGTTTTTTTTTTTTTTTTTTTTTTATAATTTTATTAAT
>VUQR01003572.1:28425-45563 GCA_015108515.1 Hemichromis elongatus
TTAAAAAATAAAAAAAAACATTTTTTTTTAAAAAAAAAAAAAAAAAAAGGGCCCACTCTGCATCTTTATCATCAAAACACCAACCACCACCAGTTTTTCCTTTGGTTATAATTTGTTCACAAGAAGCTGTTGGTGTCACTGTTGTCCACTCTAAATAACAATCTTTTTTCTGCCACAATGTCCTAATCTAGAGACATCTATCTCCAGAGGACTTTCAGCAAGTGTTTGGCATGACCCTGGAGCAGTTTGACCGCCTGGCTCTCTGGAAGAAGAACGACCTGAAGAAGAAAGCACGCCTTTTTTAGACAGAAAAACAATGCTAAGCAAAATCTCAAAAAGTATCGGGAAGAAAACAAAATACGAAAAAAGCCCCATCGGAAATATCTATATATGCACCACCGTGATACCCCTTCTTCCTACTTTCCACCTCTAAAACGCCATGCCTGTGAAGCCATGGAGGAACACTGTGAGGGGACAGTTTCACAAAGCTGCGGCGGCATCTATAGCTTTTTGTATGCAGTGTGGTCCAAATGTTTGACTGACAACCTTATGGAAAATGAGGAGCTGCGTTTGCATGGCCTGTGCTGATGCTCCTTGCCTCCTATGTGGTTTTTGCATCCACCCCTGACCCTCCCATATCCCTGCGCTTGGATACTCCATAAAAAAACAACAGCTTTTTCTAATTCTCATGCAGGCCTTCCTCCAGGTTTCTGTGGTTTGGAATGTTTTATGTGCACCTTCTTTTAATCTCAGTATTGACTTGTCTCTGTTTCTGTACCGAGTTTGTTTTCTCTGTGAGGTTTTGTCATCTTGTCTCTTTCTACATATCACCTGTTTGCTGCGCTGCCTTTTGTCTCAAGCTGCGCCTGCTCCTTGCACTAAGTTAATGTTACATATTCGACAGTTCATTTTTACACCCTTGCCATTACATTAGGACAGTAAAGAGACTGTATACATTCACTGTTCAAGCATGTCAAGGCCAAAGACAGATAAAAAAAAACAACAACAAAAAATGTGATCTTTACTTCAAAACTTTCTAAAACCACCTCATCATCTTGTTTTTGGTTTTCCTTCTTGTTTTATTTAATCAGAGAAGTTGGCCACATAGTTTTGATATGCGTGCTCTGGTACGTTTGAATGTGGCTCCATATCTCACGCAAGCCTCTCATAAATCAGCGCAGATAGAGTAGCCAGGGGCTGGATGGCAGCCACAACACTGAATCACAGTCAGAGAGAGGAAGAAAAGGAGGGGTAGAATACAGAAGGTTTCAGGGTGTACAAACACGTCAAACATGTTGCAATGCCAGGGTGACGTGCACTCACATACAAAAAAACAACAAATACAATTATTTTTATAAGCTATTTTTGACTTCTGGAAAGGATCATTAAACCAGTCAGGAGGATGCAGCTGAGAGAATCATGATGAACAAAATAAACCCTTGCAGACTTTAAGCTTCACATAACTGCAGCAGACTTAAGCTGAACAAGACTAGTTTTGTTTGATTTTAAAGTCAATACTCTAACTGTATTATATCTTCTCAGCTAGAGAGTTAACTCTTTGTATGTTTGTTGTTTGAAAGTATTGTTGCGTACAGTAATAAAGCTATACATTCAAGCTGAAGTCCACTAGCTTTGCTCGACTTTCTGGACCGTAAATTGATCAACTTGCCAACTAACATACTGTAACATGTATGTAAACATATACTGGATATATATCAGATTTATCTGTCTGCCATGGTGTATAACTCTTAAGGCATGCATGAGGATGGGGAAATGGGGTTTGTCAACTGACCTCATATAAGAAATGAATGACAACATTATCATAAATGTGTTTTGAGTGATTGATTATTTTCTGGTCAAATAAAATGCCCAGCTCAGCTCCTTACATTAGCTTGTGTTAGGTATTTATTTAATTGCAATACTGGGGAAGGGATTTTATTTTTGAAATCTTGAGTGTTGTGTCAGAGAAGAGTGCTTTTGAAGAGAAACATATCAAATTTTGAGTTTAATCTGAGTGTCAAATGTTGCTCCTGTAAGTAACACACTAACTGTTGTCATGCATTGCCATGTCTTCTTTCTAATATTCATCTGCTATTAAAGTGCTTTATCCAAACTACAGAGTCACTATGGTTTTTACGTGCTTACGTTTGTGAGCTCTCAAGAGCCCTTTTCTAATGGATACTTTCAAGAAAATGGTACATGTGTATGTGTGTTTATTTTATTTTAAGTTATTACAAATTGGACAGGTAATTAGACATGAAAGGGAGAAAGAGAAACAGGGTGGGCAGTAAAAAAAGACACAGAGAAAATCTATTGCGCCACCTGTTGAAAGAAGAAAAGAGAAAACAAGAGAACAACACAATACAGAGATCAAAGCAACAACCTAGACATGTGTAAGTAACAGTAAATATTAAATATTGAATGTTTTGGTGCATGCTCAATCATCCAGGTAAGTAAATCCCAAAAAGCTGATTCTGTTCATCTGGACGTGGTGTTTTCAGTGGGAGAAATGTTTCATTACTCATCCAAGTGACTTCTTTAGTCTCAGCTGACTGCAGGTTTCCTCAGTCTTATAAACAGTACATTTGCGTAATGACTGAAACTAGCACCACTGAATGAACAATGGGTCAGTTCCTTGATTTTCATGAGCATTGATCAACAACTACTGCGCCTTCATGGTCATCTGTGTCTCAATATTACTCCACAACTTGGGCACTCTTATTGTTTACATTCTAATCACATGCACATATTGGGCCTTGGGGATTGACACACTGAACGATGTCTGGAGAGGGATCTGTTCATTCAGCCTCACCTCTAGTGCTGGTGACCACTTCTCAATATTAAATTGCATGAAGATTTTGAGGGTTTTGGGGGAGGGCTGTGCTGGCAGAAGGTTGTCTGTACCATGTCTATGTATCAGGTCAAGTCTTAGTCTCCCCTTATGTCTTAGAACATCTCAGGTTCCGCCAGGTGTTGGGCCTATTTGCCTCTACTACACTCTCCCTGCCAGTTGCACATGCTCCCACCCATTTTTTTTTATTTTTTTTTTTACCATCATTTGCTTAACATTTGCTCATTTGTTGTTCTGTCTCTTATTGAAAGGTATAAAACACACATCCTGCTAATGTTTGCTTATTAGTTATTTTTCAAGTCTTGCAACTGGACATCCATTTCCAAAAGCCAATGTTAAACGTTAAGATAGCTAAAGGCAAAGAAACATAGATAAACCTTTGGATTGTAAAAAAAAATAAATAAAAAGAATATAAATATTGTCTCTTTTTCTTACATAGAAAAAGGGGATATTATAGAATTATTTTCCCCTTTAAAAACAGTTACAATTAGCACTGCAGTTTTGGGCATGGATCTGTTTGGCTAATGACTCCTTTAGTAATCTATCTCCTTTACAGAAACGGACATGAGAGCTGATAACGAACAAAAACCTGCAAATGCAAGCTTTATAAAATACATGGTATTGTTTTGCTAAATGTATCTGTTGCTTTTGAGATGATTTCTCGCAGAGTTAAATTAATTCTAGTTATTTATGTAATCTATTTTTAAGGTTAAACATTAAAAAAACTGAATGTAACTGAGCCCTATAGCTTCATGGTTTGTTTAGGCTTGGGCCCACATGGCCACGAGACCCGCCTCTCGTGATGTAGCCTACGATTGGACGGCGCTCCCATCAATTACTCACTGCTAGAAGAGGGTGGAGGAGACGGAGAGGGGGTGCTTAACTGGTGCACCCGCCCTTCCTTTATTGTCACCGGCTGGAGAGGAGTTATCCATGCTGTGTGTTGTAACATGGATAAGGAGAAAAACGACAAAGGTAAGCTGCTGTTCAAACAGCCTCTGCTCGTAGACTTTATTTGACAAGTTGCAGGCAGTTCGTTTTGGTGTGTTGCTGAATTTATTCACAAAATTGGTGGAAGCTGTGTGCTGGGCTTTATTTACTGCCTACATTTTTAAATAATGGTTTAATGACACTAAATTCCTATTGGTTCATTTGCTATATTTACTGTCCCCAAGTCTCTGTAGTTATACCTTTTACTAGTCTTTTGGTGTGTGTGCGTGTGTATGTGTGTGTGTGTGTGATACTGTGTCGTTACTACACTGTCTTCAGTGGCGTTTACTCCTTGATATTTTCATGTCATTGTATTTTGCTATTTAGACATTTTACTATATTTTCCTTACAGTACTTTATACATGTTTTTGTATTATTGGTATATATTATAGGACATTAGAATAAAGCTACAAAGGGGCCATGTGGTAACAGAGGTGAAGACAGGAAAAGGAGGAGGCAGGGAGAAAGGGGTGTGATTAATTGGTAGACCTTGGGTGTGTGATGCCTGTGTTTGGATACTGCAGGCTGCTCTCAGCATCAGCAGCCCTGCAGGAGGAGGAGGAGGGAGGAAGGGGGTGAAGAGGGGACCAGCTGGAAGCATGGATCTCTGTCAGCTTTCCCAGCTGTGACTTCCAGACAAGTGGTCCTCATTGAAATGAAAAGAGCAAAGAGAGGCCAGTTAACAGACTGAGTCATTAAATTAAGACTTCTCAACATAAAAAAACATGATGAAAAATTTCTTTAATGCAACTTTACTGTTTTTTTTAATCCACTTTATGTAATGTTCACACACGTTTTATTCCTAAAAACATTTCAGAAACATGTCCTTTTTTCTGGCTGTTTATAATGTTTTCTATTTATTGCATTAGAACAATATACCCCCCCCCCCCAAAAAAGGGTTCATGTTATACACATATCAGAGGTGATTTTCATATTTGTTTAAAATTTTGAACACGTGTTTTAAGAGGGTTAAGACATTTAGTGTTGCCTCATGTCTGAGAAGCACAGGCATGAGCTGATCTGGCAACCCCCACCCGGATGCATTTATTCAAATACAATAGAGCAATTAGACAGACGAAACATGAGATAAAGAATTAGGGTGGAATAGTTAATAGGATTAAAAAAGCCAGCTTGCACTGGAGATGACATCTAATAAAAATGATTTTTATCACTTTTGAAAATGTTGAAATCATAGCGATGAGTTACAAGTTAGAATAAATGCTAAATTATCTGTTTAATGAACTCCTCTAAAATTTTTACTTTACAAATCTTTATGATTTAAATATCTACTTCAAATGAAAAGCACTGTTTCTGTTTCTTTGTATTTGTGTATGAAAAGGGTGTAACCGAGGCCGGTTAGTTAACGAATGTCATTTTACACACGTCCATGTTCACACTATATGTTCATTTGAACAGTGTCTTTATCCTTCTATACCATTAACTGAGAGTGAAAGACAGTCACAACAAATGACAGAGAGTTGGGAATATTTTTACATGCAAAGAACCATGATAGACATAAAAGGCTGCAAGTGCAACAGGGGTTGTGGCCAATAATTTCTTGCCATTTCTGTCATTTCCATCTCAATTTCTATGTTAAGAATTAAACCCCCCTTTTATTTATATTATTATTAAATAGACAACTCGAAATACTTTTTAGTAGTAATTAATTAATAAATAATTGAGTTATTTAGGTTTGTGAGTTGTAAGTAGATCAATGTTTACAAATAACAGAAATCGTGTGAATAACAACGATCATAAATAGCTGATGATTATATGAACGGTACCACATACAGGAGGGGGACCATGTAAGTTAGTCCTATTGTACTTCTGATAGTTCCAAATTGTTATCAGTTAAATATGTTTTCTTTAAAATTCTCAGCTGTAATTGTACCAAGTTTGATGCAGACCTGTGAAAAAATACCCTTTTTATTTAAAGGTAACTTGAAATAAACAATGACAGCCTTACTATGCACTGTTAATCCAATTTAATGATTCATCTGAGACACAGCAGCTTATGGCCTCACTTTTAAATGTAGCTGCTCAGAGGGGATTGTCAGTTGATGTTGTCCACAAGCTATGTACTTTAGACTGCTTTTCCAGTCTTTGTATAACTGACAGTTTGGTAACCCATCGATAACCAAATAGACACGTTTGCTGTGGTAACTAAATTTGTAGTATCAGTAACCCAACCTTTCAGATAGCAGGCATCGTACTGGCCTATTCAGACATTTCTGACTTCTGTTTTGTTTGTGGGTTATTTTTGATGTGTCCTGGATTAGTTCAAAGGACAGACCAGCTTCCCCACAGCCAGTAATTGTGTGACAACAGACAAAAGCAGGCAGACAAATTGTAAACATCCTGTAGACTTGTAGTCTGAATGGAGCTTTGAGCCAACAGTGTAACCTGCACACACAAAGGAAAGGGGAGAAGTGAGATTTGCAGCACACACTTTGTAGTTTCATTGTAGCGCTTCTGTCCGGGTTAACAGTTTCACTGTATCAGTGTTGGATACTAGATGTTTTTCCTCTACAATTTTAGAATTCCTACAACAAATGTTACCAATGACTGGAAAGTTATTGAATAATGGCAGAAAGAACCTCTTAGTGATGGTGAACTGAACAGTCCTTACCTCTTTGGTTTGTTATGACTAAAACAAAGCAGTGTCTAAGAAACTTGTCAAAGTTTGCCTTAAGTCGGTGAGTTAATAATTTATATATTTGTTCTGTTGCTTCAGTTGTTTTAGGGTTTAAAATCTGAAACAATCCAATATAGTCATTAGAGTAGGAGTAAGGCTCCAGTCACGCTGAGATCTGAGAAACCAGCCGGCAACTACCAGTTGCTAGGGAAAGCGGCTAGTCTCTGAACCTCTGAATGAATCTTCACCTAGTTTGGTTCAGATTTATTTACTGGTTGGATTAGGCATTAAATCCTACATTGTTAGAGTTTAAAGACCAAATCATTCTTGATTTACTTATACAGTTATAAATGCAGCTGCCTGAAAGCTACAAGGATTGATAAACATTGTTCAGTATTCCTTTTTTGTCTATTGTCCTAAAAATTCAGTGCCTGCTGAGGCTTTACAGAAACCTGGCATAATGAAAAGCATGATGACAACAACAGAAAACAAATGAAAATTAAAGCTGCAAGCAGCGTTATAGGGCCCTCGCTCCCCAGCGCTTCGAGCCACACCTAACACCTATGCCCAGCACATACGATCCGATGTCACACTGATGGAATTCACGCGTAGAACCACGAGCTAAAATTTCATCTGGTTTAATGATGATTATGGTCGTTCCGCTAGGTGGCGCTATGGCCCTCACTGGCAAATGGCATTCCAAACATTTCCGAGCTCGACTCTCATCATGCCTGTGAAGTTTGAGAGAGATTGGACATTGTGTTTTTGAGTGACAGCAGATTACTGCTTTTGGCGATTGATTGAAACTCCGCGTGCCGCCATGGCCACATCGTTTCCGTCAATGTAAAAATCTTCACAATTTAACATCACAAAGGTCTTTAGATTCCATGCACCGAAGATCTGATGAAATCCCTGGGAGGAGTTTGTCAAAGTATGAGGCCTGAAAATAGGGGAAAATGTCGCCAAAATTACACTTTAATTTTAAAATGGCTGACTTCCTGTTGGGTTTGCGTCAATGCACCCACTGACTTTTTTTTCGTCTTGGCATGATACACATGTGTACCAAATTTCATACATCTAGCTCAAACTATGTGGCCGTAGGACTTCATTTTAGAAGGCATAGGTGGCGCTCCCAAGCCATTTTCCACCACCTATGTGTGAAACCATTAAAATATGTAATTTTTCACCAGACCTGACATGTGTGCAAAATTTCATGAGTTTTTGAGCATGTTAAAGCCCTCAAAAAGGCAATTCATTTCAATGAAAAATAATAATAATAATAATAATAAACGGAGCAGATACAATAGGGCCTTCGCACTCTCGGTGCTCGGGCCCTAAAAATAGTAGTCACCAGTGCTGGAGGTATATGTATGAATGAGTGAACAGTATTCTGCCAGACGGGTGAAGTGGGACAGAGTGAATATTGATCATTCAGAAACACTGGGCCCAGGTGCCTCTCTTTACCCTGGTGCTCTGCTCCTCCCACCTACTGGAGCAGCCTGAAGAAACACACATAAACAGGACAGGCAAGCAGACCCTCAGACAGAGCAAGAGACAGTAGTGAGAGTTCAGCTTTTATTGTAAAGATTCTGACTGACTGCTAATTAACTATTACCTTAATCCACCGGTGTGTTTTTGTTGTTGTTGTTGTTGTTTTTTAAATTCTCTTATATGCAAGTTCAAAGAACCCATCAATCATTGGCTGCTACAAATACTGCCACCTCTTCAACGCTTTGTCATTCTGTCGTTATCTCTCAGCAACCCCTATCTGACCATCATTAAGGGGCTTAATTGCAGCTTGAACTATTCCTTTGCTCACTTCTAAGAATTTATTCTTCAAAAGATGTAACTTAAAAAGTCCAGTATGGCAAAATTCCAATGAGATGTTAATGTTATGTATGTGTGTTTGTGTGTTGAGGTGTAACAATGAAAGATATAATTTAAGCATGCACGACACATAGTTATACTCGTCTTGTCACAGGACTCAAACCACTGCTTTATTTTTTTAGCTTCCCTGGTCAGGTAAAAGTCATTTTCTAGGTAATCGGTGTGTTCTCCTTGTTTAACTTTGAACAGCTGTGTTTCTTTTGGCCTCTCCTCTTCTTCTTTATCCTCAGCACAATTTCCTTTGTCCTCTCTTTTGTCCATTTCCTCCTTTTGTCTCTTCTCTCTCTCTCTTAAACCCTCCAACCCCCACCTTTGGTATGTGAACCGTACTGTGCTTTGCTTTAGGCCAACATTTCCAGTCTGCTACCTATCTCCAGTGTCTCTCTCAGTTTGTATAAATCTCTGTCTTCTATCCTGCCTGCAGGTGGGGACTCAACCCTCATAGTTAGAAGTCATAAGGAAGAAAAAAAGATGAAATATTTGGTCTGCAGTGTTTGTGTGTGTGTGTGTGTAGTGAATTACAACCTGCAAATAGCCTCAACAAACAAAGAGTCAGTTATAGTCAATGACTGCATCTTGAATCTGAATCTTAATATTGATTGCAGAATCATGCTGACAAGCTCTGAGAGCAGAACAATACGTCTAAACGATCATTTTCGACCCGAGGAGGCATCCGCAGAGCACAGCTGCTTTCCTGCCGCACTCTCTCCTGATGTCTGCTTCTTCTGGCCTGTCAGCGCTTGTGAGAAGACTGAAAAGAAATGAAAGAAATGCATGATTGCAATGCCTGTGCTACGCAGATAGACCGCTTAATTTCAAGTCGGGACATGGCCGGGATCTGCAGCTCACAATAATGTGTTTGGATAATTCAGTGTCTGTCAATATAACCCCAGAAAACCATCATTCCTTTTCTTTGCTTGGGTGGTGGTTGCTGGTGGAGGTTTGTACCAAAACTAAAACATCTATTTATTTGACAATCAGATGCGTTCCAGATTTTTCAATTCTTTTTGTGGGTGAAGAGTGGTGTATGTGCACAGGGTTGTACAGTGCCATGAAAAAGTATTTGTCTCTTCCTGAGAGCCATAGTTGCCTACACTTGTTCACCTTATCCCTATGTGAATGATTCAAGCAATCAATGTGCAATCACCCTTAAACAGACACATACACAAATGCTTACATCAACATTTGTTCCAAATGCACCCATTTGTGTGGAATGACATAAAAATGACATTGGTGAAATAGCAGTAAAGTGTGTTGGACCTGAGATGATCATCTTCTAGTGGAGCAATTGAAGCAACTACCAATGAGACTGCAGATCTATGACATGGTGGTAAATACTGGGGCTATTTACTAAGCGGCTCTGGTGAATCAGAGCCTGCAATACCAGGTTAATTAGTGATGGGCCATGAATGTGAGGCTGATAATGTGCTTAGAGTTTGTATAATAAAGCACTATTAGGAATATATGGTGAATTGTGATTTACAGTGTTTTGTCAATTCAATTTAATTTTATTTATACAGCGCCAAATCCCAACAACAGTCTCCTCAAGGTGCTTTTTATTGTAAGGTAGACCCTACAATAATACAGAGAAAAACCCAACAATCATATTCACTCCTATTAGCAAGCACTTTGGCGCCAGTGGGAAAGAAAAACTCCCTTTTAAGAGGAAGAAACCTCAGACAGACGCAGGCTCAGGGAGTTGGAGAGAGAGAAGGAAGACAGGATAAAAGACATTCTGTGGAAGAGAGACAGAGTTTAATAACAAGTATGATTCAATGCAGAGAGATCTATTAACACATAGTGAGTGAAGCATCATGGGAATCCCCCAGCAGCCTACACCTATTGCAGCATAACTAAGGTAGGATTCAGGGTCACCTGGTCCAGCCCTAACTATATGCTTTAGCAAAAAGGAAAGTTTTAAGCCTAATCTTAAAAGTAGATATAGTTCTCGCAAGAGTTTTAATCCTGAAGAATCTTTCAAATACCGTGTGAAGATAAATAGTCGCTTCAGGTGATAAAGACTGTCTAAGTCAACATTTGCTCAAGTGTAATAGAGTTCGGTGTATGTGTAATAAGTCAGCAGTGAACCAGGTTAGGGGGAGTTTTTCCTCCATTAATATGTCAAATGCTATTCAGATTGTGCTGCAGGGTATGTACAAGAAAAGCATTAGTGAGAAACACTGGAAAGGGGAGGGTTTCATCCTATGTGTGTGTCTGTTTGTGTAAAAGCAGAATATGTGTAGGGTTTTAACAGATGAAAAACTGCTGGCGTGAGTCACAGTCTTAGGGAGTATGAGCAGTGTGTATGACTGTGTAGTCTTCCCACAGTTCAGCAAGGCTGGCACACAGGAGAGCCTTTGTCTTAATCTTCCTCTTTCTTTCTCATCCACTCTATAAAATCTGTCCATTAAAAGTCCTCACAGACGACCAAGACTCCCATTCTGTCTCTCTGCTGTGTATAGTGCTTTTTCTGTCCCTAGTACTGAAATTCCTAAGATATTTTAAAGATAATTTATATTAAACACAATAAAAAACAGAGTCCATCCAAAACAGAATGATATTTAGACAACCTATATTAGTATATAGTATTGTATTAGTAGTCAGTGAACCAGTGAACTAGTCCCAGTTTTTACTGTTAACATGAATCCTCCAGGCAGTCCTAAAACTTGGCTTTAGTAAAAGTTATTGGGGGTACATCTACATGATAATTTCCTTAACATTATAAGAAAACAAGGGGCAGCGATAGCTCAGTAGGTAGAGTGATGGTCCCTTGTTTGGAAGGTTGGAGGTTCAAATCCACTGAATGACTACCCTGAGGTACACCTGAGCAGGGTACTGTAACTGTCCACTGCTTCACAGAGTGAATGGGTTAAATGCAGAGAGGAATTTCTCCACGGGTATCATTTAAGTATAGATTTTTATTAAAATGTTTAGATCATTTAGTGGATGAAGGGCTCAAGCAATGTTGTGCTCCTTTCAGCACAGCACATTTAACACTGAAGTCAAGATGTATTAAGCAAAGAGATGTTGAAGGTGATTCACAATGTGTCATCACATTTTCCCCCCACTGCTTCATGCACAGCTGTTTTTTTGCTTGGGTGTTCACTGAGAGCATTACACACAGTTATACACATGCACACACACTGCACACACATTCACAAAATGTTGCCCAAACGTCTTTCTTTCATCACCATCATTCGTCTCCCTGACCTCATGTCATATTTTCATGTATGAGCACCAACACACACTTCAATCCCTGCACAAATGGGTGCTGCCTCCTAAGCTGTAAGACAAAGAATTAGGACATGTACAGAGAAGGGATGAATGATATATTGGACCAAGGATGTGGAAGATGGGTCCGTCAGGCAGGAGTAAAAGAGGAAAATTGGTACTGAACACAAGGAAGTC
This sequence comes from Hemichromis elongatus, assembly GCA_015108515.1. NCBI lineage: Eukaryota > Metazoa > Chordata > Actinopteri > Cichliformes > Cichlidae > Hemichromis > Hemichromis elongatus. The sequence continues at coordinate 40,197 of VUQR01003572.1, forward strand.
TGCAGCTAAAAATGCAGGTGAATGTGAGGCAACGAGAAAAACAAAGTTAGCACAAGGTATACCTGTTGCAAAGGGAAAACAAAACCCTAATACAGATGATGGCTTTAGACCTCAGAGGGTTAATGAATAACACAAAACACTTCTTGTACACAAACCTTCCCTTACTAGAAAGCCCAGGAAGGACATATAAAGGGCATCCAGCACATAACTAAAACTTTCTGTTTTGTGACTGCTTTTCAACCAAAAGTGGATGTTTTAAAAATGCACTTCCAATTGCTGTACAAAGACTGAATGGCCAGGATCAGCTTTGTTGTTAGAGTCTGATCACAGATAAAGGCTGTTTATTAAAAAGCCTGCAGGGGGAAGACTATGGAAAAAAAATAACTCTAGTCCTCCACAGAGAATGTAGACTAAGCCTAAACCCAGACTGAGAGACAAAGCAACACACACTGACAGAGAGTGTGGATGCACACACAGATCTTAGCTCATACCTTTCTCCTCTGCATTCCTTTACATCACATGCAGGTGGAACAAGACAAGAGTCTTTCCTAAGGCTGGAGTGTACTGACTGGGTGGAATGTGATCCAGCAGATTCATGCTGTGTTTGAGATGTCTTTCAGTTTACTTCTATGTGGGGATCAAATGCAGATTCTCATGAGGACAGAGACTCTATTTAGCAAGACGGCGTGCAGGCAGAAAGAATGTACATAGAGTTGTTTTGATTTTGGTGTGGGAATGTTTCTGTGTCTGTGTGTTTGTGTGTGTGTGCGAGAGAAAAACAGAATGAAAGAGAGTGATATTTAGAGCCTGAATTTCATTTTCTCTATTCAAACATGCAGTGGGACTAACAGTAGGCAAAGAAAGATGAGGAAGGAAAAGGGAAATTTTTACTCACAAAAGTGTTACAATTGCTGTAGGTCAAAATATCACTTCCTGCTGTGATGAATCACTAATTAAATTTCATCACTAATCTGAATAAATGAGTCAGCCCTCTCTCTATCAGTGTTTTTCGTTGATGTAGTAGGCGTCACTAAATCCACTAAACAGTATTACAGCTTTTATCTGCAAATAAGGTATGAATTTGAAACAGATGTACAGTAAAGCTTATAATCACTGTAGTAGGTATTTCATTTGATAAATATTCAATGAGTTTAGAAATAGCATTGATCCAAAAAATTATTTTTAAATGCACCCTTAGTGTGGTACATCTTACACCAAGATGCTCTGCCTCCTATCTTTTTGTTCTTGCCACTGCTTTTAAGCATACATCATCAGGGAAACCTTCCATTTCACTCTTCTGCTATCCTTCTGTCATAAATTACCCCATGACACTGATCTCTACCCACTCCTGTTCTGTCATCTTCGCTTCTTAGATACACCATCCAAAATGCAACGAACGTGATATTAAACATGTAGTTTTTAAAGGAGGATCATGCTTTTTATTTTTGTGCACACTAATTTTTTTTTTTTTTACTTGCTGAATTGTTTAATTTTTGGGGAGATTACGAATAAACTGTGGTTTGGGGTAAACTATGCTTGTTTAAACAATAACTTTGCACTCTGAAAAATGACAAGCTGAAAGTTGTAGACGCCTCTCACTACTGTCATAACAAGCATGCAACAGGCTGTACCATCTTCTTTTTTGTGTAAATGAACCATTGCTATGGTGTGTCTACTACTGACTGACACTTGTGAGGCTGTTAACTTTAAGGGCAAAGTAAACTGGTTACTACACTGCTGTAGAGAATTGCACTAGAAAGTCAGAATACGTAGTTGCAGTGGGACAGGAAGTCCTGAAATATGCAGTCCACTGCATACAGAGTGTCTGAAAAAGTAGCAGGTTCAGATGAAAGCAGTCCATCAAAGTGGGTGATTGTCCAAGGTCTGATCCTGACCTCTGTCTCCTCTAACCTTCAATACATACCATCTCAGAGAGACAACAGCCCATTAGAAACAGATGTGACAAAGGAATGACGCACGCACAGTCAAACAAGTGTTTCTACTTTATTATTCAATACTCCCACAAAAATTATTTTTTTTAGAACTTTTAGAACTAGAACTCAATTCTCAAGGCTATCATTTGTAAGTACATGGTTCTTTTTTCCCCCTTTCTTTCTTTCAGCACCTCATGTTGGCCATGTGTGTCTTTTTGGCAAATTTCGTAGATGTTAATTGGCAGGGCCTGGCATTTCTTTCCATTGTGTGTGTGTGCATATGTTTCTGTCTTTCGACTACTATTGGTATATGTGTGTCTTTAGCTGGCAGGCCTGTTGAAGTCATTACTTATACGAGGCCCGCGTGCTAACTGCGAGGCTGAAAGTCAATTTCACGCAAAGTTTCCATTCTGTTATTATTGTAACCCACTGCATTCCTCCTCTCTCTTCATGCAAATGTCAGCTATTTTGGGGCTCCCTTCACCATATTTACCCTGAAAATCAGTGTATGAGTGTATTACACCCTAACAAAATAAATATGAAATAATAGATAGAAGAAAAGAAAGCAGGAAAAAAATCATTGGATACACATGGCAAGGGCAGCTGTGATATTCTCATCTTGTTTTTTGTAGTGTGCGCTTAGTATTTCTGAAAATACACTACTCAAAAAAGATGCATCAGATCTTAAACCAAGATATAGATAGTTATGTATTTACATGAACAACAGCTAATGTACTAAAGAAAACGTGATCATCAGCCTTCGGAGTTTGAATTTGTGACTGCGGCAGGCTCATATATCTGCTGTGGGAGTTTAGTGTCATACTGCTCACTGTTGTTTACATACTACCTGATGCTAGCGTAGTGCAGATATTGGTCACATGTAGGAGATAGCACACAACCGGAGGCTGCTTACATTATAGCTGTAGACTTACTCATTCAATGACAGGGCTCTCTGTATTTCACCAGCATGTACAGTGTGCAACCAGGGGAGCAATACAGGGTTAGGGTTAGAGCACAAATGCACTAACTCTCCTCGGTCAGTCTGACCATATGTCCCTGCTTCTAGCATACACCCCACTCAGGAAAAGGACTTCCACTAATTAAGATTACAAAAACATGGCCTGAAGGTAACTCTCACCAGCTGCAGGACTGTTTCCAAAAAATAAATTGTATACTTTTTAAAACCCAGACCTACAAGTGCAGCTGCAGATTTAGGTTACACCAAATTCTCCATGGACACTGTACAGCCAAAGTGAAGAGAGGCATATTTGAGGATAAGCCACCTTACATCCTGAGGACAGAGGACCACCTACGCAGCAAAAACAACACGCAGGTATGGTGAAGGATCCGCCACATCACTGGCTACAAGTCTGGCAACCTTTCAGCTACTTAGGGCACCGCCTTGCTGGCAGAAGAGTTAAAGCTGTTCTTTGCCCTCTTTGAGGCTGTTTTAGCAGCCCTCCATCACCCACACCAGTCTGAAGTTCCAACACATTTATGATGAAGGCGTGTGCAGTAAGCTGAATACTGAGCATAATGAACACAAGGAAAGCTGCTGGACCTGATAGTGGGGCTGGATGGGTGCTGAAAGACCGTGTAGACCATCTAGCAAGGCAATTGACCAAGATCTTCAACCATTCCCTCACACTTGTCACAGTCCACCATTCTACTCTTCTTAAAGTCCTCTGTCATTATCTCTCTGCCACAAAAGTCCACTGTAAACAGATTAAATGATGACCACCCAAGTAGCAACCTTAATGCAACCTTTATCATGAAGTGCTTTGAGAAAAGTCACATCATAGCCAGCCTGTCCTTGGGCAATCCTTGGACAAACATCAATTTGTTTGTAACACCAACAAATCTCCAGAGGATGCATTTGCCACTCGCCACTCTGCTCTGGTCCACCTGGAGCACCAAGAGTGGTATACAAGGCCGCTCTTTGTGTTTAGCTCAGCCATTAACACCACCCTTACACCATAGACTGGTGTCCATGATCAGAGCCTCTATGCTGTGCTAGTTGGATTTATTGATTTCTTCATCCACTTCCTCTAAATGTTAATAGTACATCAGGGGCTTGATTGTCCATAATAGTAATAGCTTGTTGTTGTTTTTTTGAGCAGTTCATTTTAAGGGGGGGGGGGTTCATCTTGAATTGTGGTATAGTTACTAATCCTTGAGTAGGCTTTCTTTCCTTTGTTTATAGCACCTCAGGGTGCTGGACTTTAGGTGGAGACCTCCATGCATTGTGAGGAGTTTTTTATGTCAACATCACTATCTCCCTCTGTGGCCACCTTAATATTCCACCTGGGTTTCCGATGACTGGTAGGGTCTATGTATTAATGACTTCTTATTTCTAGCATTCAGCTGGCCTCCGAGTGCCGGTTTTACCTTTTGGAGGTATTTAGCGGTGGTGGTGGTCTTTGTGCATCTTTATGACAGCTCCCATTGTTATTCAGCGGTCCTATAGATCTCCTATTCTGCCATCTGCAGACTCCATCCCTTCAGTCTGGATCACTTACCCTCCCTTTGCAGCCATTAGGTCACACAGTACTAGGGATGGGTATTGAAAACCGGTTCTTGTTGAGAACCGGTTCTCACTGTTTCAATTCTGTGGAATCGTTTGCCATTTTTACAAACGATTTCCTTATCGATTCCCGTAGCCTCGAATGACGTCACCAACACTACGAATATGCAAAAGCATTTGCTGCTTTAAATGAATGTCGGGTTTTTGATCCGCTCCGGACTAGCGAAGCTCAACCCAGCAGCAGCGATAGCGTTTGGACGTCCTCTCCCGTTAATACTGCAGGTAACTAATCAACTAGCATTGCATATTATGTTAGCGTGATTTGCCTTATTACAAAACCTGCTATTACTGTGCGTTGCATTTAGATGACCATCACGAGAACTGCCACCGTCTGTCTGGCTCAGATGCTGGCAGTTCTCGCTGCAGTCTGCGGGTGGCTTCCCCTTTCACAGGGCAGGGAAAAGTATCACGTATCCTTCCTGAAAAAGCAGATATGCTTATATTTCTGCAAAAGACTTTTTAATTCTCCATAGTTGATGGATGCAGAATTGCACAGTGCACAGTTCCACTGGACTTGAGTTGATTGTATTTGTTGCTGGCTGATATAGTTTTATTTTTGAGTGCCCAGCTCATATATACTATATAAAGGAGCGTGTAAATTTTATTGGACATTCTTGTGTAATTGCCACTGAATAATTTATGTTATACTTTGTTATTGCTACAAAAGAATATTTATTTTATTATTATTTTACATTTACAACTTGTTTTTTTTCTGGGGTCCTCGTGGCACCCCATCGAGGAGCAGTAGGCTGTGGATCTCTTAAGATCTCACTGTTGGGTTTGTAAGGTCATGCTACTCCTACATTTCTGTATTGTTCAAAGATAATCCACCTGTGTGTTCTTTTTTAA
>VUQR01003575.1:6021-26334 GCA_015108515.1 Hemichromis elongatus
GGACAATTGGCTTAGCTTGACATACGTGAGTTTACCAGCTACGTAGCTAAACTACTAGCTGACTATGCTCTGCTACATGCAGGGAGAAAAAAAAGGTTATTTCATCGGTCAGCTATCAGGGTGACAACTTCTTAAATACGAGTTGCAGCGAGGTACCAACACTCACGTACACACACACACACACACACCAACAACTTCAATAATAAGCTAACGCGACTGCTAACATTAGCAGCCGTTCATATTCTGCGACCAAGACAAAAACGAGAGTACTCCGGTACTAGTACCAGCAATGTCTGTAATGTCGTTTATATGTCGTGTAGGAAACTGCTTCCCTACCGTCAAAAGCTTGCTTTGTTATCCCAGAAGCTGTGTGGAAAGGAGCTTCCCCCGTTCATGTTCCAACTAGCTTCAGGCACAAGATGCACTTCCTGCTCAGCTTTGGGTTGACCGTCATCAGCTGATGGAGGAGGGGCACGTCGTAGTTCAAAGTGGATTCACTGGGTTCAACTTCCCACCGTCTGCCCGTCTCCTCTGGTATCAGTCCGATACTGAGTAAATACGTGGTACAGATGGCGATACTTTTATTCCATAAAGGCAGCTTACGTAGGTTAGAGCAGTGTGGAGAATTATCATCAATCTTGGATAACACAATAAAACACACATTTCAGCTTTTCTTGTGCTTTGAAACTGGGATTTGTTAATGTAGATGTTTTGGTTGTTTAGGTGTGTTATAGGCTATGAATAAAATAGATGTAAGAGTCAACTCAAAAAGGCACATTTGAAGTGTATAAAATCAATATTTGGATTGATCTGCCCACCTCCGGGTTCTGGATGAGGTACTTTTTTCCGCGCTTATACTCACACTTAGAGCTGAAGCACCTGGCTGTCCTCCACTGCTGACAGGTAACGATGAGGAGGTAGATAAAGTACGCCAGATATTTCTGGTCCTCCAAACTTGAACGCTGCGGTTTCGAGTAATGAAAATGTTCCAGCTCAACTCTAATTTTAAGCTTTGCAAACCAAATGTCTTGGCTTTGTACCGCCGCACCTGTACACGCTCAAACACTGGACTGTCATAAATACATGAATCAATATGGATTTGTGGGCCTTTGTGTTTCACTTAGTTCCAGCAGATATTTCCAGCAAGTAAATCTGTGTATTCCATTCAGTCGTTAAAGTTTTCAGAACAATAACTGGGATTTGAAGAGGGGCTGGTGATAAGCTCCAGAACAGCTTCACAGCAGACTTTGTAGTGAGGTTATTTTGTTGTTAACAGCAGAGGAACGGTCTCCGCATGAATATGCAAAACCTATCCCTCAAGCTATTATAAACAAGACAGCATGACAGACAACAATATTTTCCCCATTAAAATTAAAAGGCTGTTAAATTTCCTGAGTCCCCACATGAAGTGTTTTTTCTTTTTTTTCTTTTTTCTTTTGCATGTCTTTGTGTTTTGCTTTATAGAGCTGTCACATTTTGCTGCATCACCAGCTTTTAAACATCCCAGAATCAGCAAAACCTCAGCCAATTCTTTATGCCGCTTGCTAAATAGAAATACATACATGTTTTTGTACACTTACACTTTTTTCCTGCTAAATTTTACCTTTGTGCATGCCACAGTGGATTTTAAATCAAACAATCAACAGCCTTTCAGCTTTAATTCAAGGCATTTAAGAAAGGTTTGCATTAACTGATTAGGAATTAGAGACTATTTTTTTTATACAGTCTCTAATTTTCAGAGGCTCAAAACTATCTTGAAATCTCACGAGAAATTTCCAGTGAACTCTGACATCCAAAGAGATGCGGATGCAAGTGAGACAAATGATCCTATCAGAGAGACGATAAAAACTTTAGCAGAGGCTAAATCAACAATATACTATATTATTAGAAAGAAGAAAAGCTCAGCAACAATAAAAGGACTGAAAGACTGCAAAGACACGTAATGGATGAAACTCCTTTGTGATATTTAGCCAAATCAGGGACTCGCTCAAGAACGGAGGTGCATCATTGTCAAAGTCTATAATCCAGAAAGTAGCTTCATGAATTTGAATACAGAGAGTTTATCACAATATGCAAATATCTGGTTACACCCAAGAAAACATCTGAACAAGCCTGCACAGCTCTGAAAAAAAAATGGTACAGGTGAAACCAGGAATAATACAAAAACTAAAAAGAACTTGGAGGTGGCTCAAGATTGTTTGAAAGCACCATCTCAACAAACTTAATGATGACACGACTTCTACAAGCATATCTTTCTTCAAACATAGTCGGAAACCTTTATCTGTCCTTTATCCTTTTGTTCATCAGCATACTTTGAGAGTTCGAGAGAGTAATCGATGCAAAAGAAAAATGTAGCTTCTTCTGCCTTTGCATCATTTTAATGTGATGTAAATGTGTCATAGAATACTTGCATCTCAGGTGAAATGTCTGTGGTAGTTACTTATAACTGTTTATGTGGTATCACTAATAGCACCAAAATCACAATCAGTCATTTCATAGTCAGGAAAAATAGTGCCCAGATTTAAAACTCAATCAGCCACACGTTAATGTCCTCACACATCTTTTCTGGTAACACAACAAGGCTCCTTAAAGATGTGCTGGAAATGAATTGCACTTATATTTTTCCACACAGTTTTGGGAACTAAATGAATTTTGCTGTACTGTAACGTGATCTATATTAAGACATGACCCACCTGCACCAGTTTTCTGTGTTTCATATATGTAGCAAATACTATTATAACAATGCATTAAAAAGTTAGTAGTAGCTGCCCATCCACTGCAGTTAGAAGCAAATAGTTATGCAACTACAGATACACAGTTATTAAATGTACATTTACTTTGTCTTCATAGGAAATCACAGTGCTTCCAGTCACTGTTCACACTGCAACCACTAATATAACATAGGATTCCAGTCCCATTACAAGTGGGTTGATTCTTCTTGTTTAAAAAAGACCAAGGTGTCTTTGTAATAGCAATAGCAAACGAGTCCTTAATGGAGGACTAATCTCAGCAAACCTCCATCTACTCTGTGCCAATGTATTATTAATGGGAAGGGTGGAGGATGGTGAGCGCAGGGCCCTCTCCTCGCCACTGCATTCCTTCCTCGCTGCTTCAAATCTGCTAGAGGAACTGCACAGTGCGCACGTGCTGGAACACACGCGAGTTGTGCACACACGCGCAAACAAAGGTGTGCCATCTATTAAGAAACATTTTTAAGGGAGATTATTAACCTATTAGATGACATTCAGTGGAGAACGCGAAACCTCTACAGATCCTCTGATAAAGTCACAACATCAAATTGAAGGCAGCTTATTGAATCCCATGCGCACGCTCACGTCAATCAGCTTTTCCTAATTGGATCAAAGATTACTTGTGGCAGCTGCATGAAACATCAAACGAGTAATTAAATGAAATAATGAGAAAATAAACCTTAATGTTGCCAAGTGGGAATGGAGGCGAGCTGAAGAACGTGATTTGGCTGTGTTCTCTGAAATTATCTCTCTCCGGCTCGGGCTAATTGCTGGAGGATGTCCTCTTAACTAAGTGTGAAAGGCTGTGTCTAATTACTGCAACATTAATCAGGCATTAGCATGTGATCACAAGGTTAACTTATCAGGAGGGGCCCAGAAGCAGCTGGAGGTGTCATTCACCCGCAGTGCACTGGGCCAACTGGGCCACAAGGGGTAGTGCTTGTTCTTCCTGTGAGTCAATACCGAGAGACGCGCTGAAAGTGGGAGCTGAAATCAAAGGCAACCATGTTGGATTGGACTTAGTGAGGCTTTCATATTGCTCGCTGTGGAATGGGAAATGCACACGATCAATGTCAGCTATTTAATGCTCAGCGTGGAGTTGAAATGAGCGCATTTATCGTCAGAGGGGATTCAGATTTTTAAGGTTGTGATTTGTTAACGTCTTACTTTGCACAGACACGCCGGTGGAAAGATCTTTACTTGCACGGCTCCGTGTAAGGAATTACACGGACTGAAAGAATCTGCAGAATCAATGTCAAGCAATTGCGTGCTTGGTGGAGCAGTGGAGTCCAATGTAATGAAGATTGACTGGATGGTGATTGCATCCTAAATTGCCCAACAAGAAGAATACACATAAAACATCAGCCATAACATATTGTTCAAAAAACAAAAACAACTATTTCCCACATAGTAGCATATCTCTCTCTTTTTTAAAACAACCTTCTTTTTTCTTTTTTTAAAGATGTGGTGACTATATTTCTGTGAGGACTGAACTTTTGTGTTTTTGGTCTATTTTAGTAACATCACAGTGAAAAATGTGCTTGATGTAATAGCACAAAGGTGCTTGTGCAACTCTGAGTCATCGCATGCCAAATGGCCTGCATGTGTGTAGATTAAAGGTCATTTCTGGCAGCAGGTTGGTCCTGTGCCCTGACTTCATTACCAGCAGGTTCAGAGTAGTCTCATCAGGATTCCAGCAGGGCAGAGAAGCCATACCTCCAGCAGCCCTGCCAAAGGCGCTCATTTGTCAGGGAGGCATGGAGATCACAGGCCGACAAATCTCCCACATCTCCCAGACTGTCAAGCTCCTTTGCCTGCATATCAAAGACAAAGGGAGCAGCGCGGGAGAGTAAGAGAGCAGCCATTCTATTTGGAGATGGTCGGCTGTTTAAACCCCCCCCCCAGGCGTGCCCTTCGAAAACGCCTATTAGCCTGGGTGAGAGAGATTACAAGCAAATAAAATTACATTCATTGTGATATTTGATTTTATAATACCCCCAGAAATATAATTACACAGCACTCACACTTTTCATTTAAAAACCATTCGGCTGCAACAAAGAATCAGAGATAGGAATGAGCAGGTTGTGCATCCAGCGAGTGAGAGCACATTATCAGACCTGTTTCACTAGAAGTAACAATAATGGGAGAAGAATGGAGACACTAATAAGAATGTAATCAGGTGAGAGAGGAGGATTTAATGATATGGAACATAGGGCTTTATTTTCATCTGTCAGTCTTTTGGTGCACCAACAGCAGAGCAGGCTGCAAATTTTATTGTTTCTTTTTTTTCCCTTTCTTACCAAGCAACACAAGGGTTAAACCTCCACCCCCCCCATCCCCCAATCGCAGCTCAGCTGCAGCCTTTCTGTCTGTCAGGGTTACACCGAAAGCAAAATGGTTTATTACAGGGGGAATGTGGGCATATGCTGTCTGGCTTAAACCAACAAGCAGAAGGGAAGAGATAAGAGGCATTCTTGGGCGGCACAGAAACGAGACATGAAAAGGAGCCAGCATGATAGCAGTACTTGTTGTTCTGATGTGTTAAATAGCTGGCCTTCAACACCCCAATCAATCGCTGAGTGAGCCACTGTGTAGCCAAGGGCTGTGTGAGATAGCCAGATGGCTGAAGCCAGTGGAGCTTCGCCTGCTCTCCTGTGTCACTGAGGGATGGTCATGAACATGGCCGCACAGGCTGGGCAAAACACATGAAGTATTGCAGGTGGTTCAGGAGGTATCACAGATTAGGGCTTTGTGCTAATCGGGCAACAGAAGAAACGCATCAGCAACATTTCTAACCTCGTGTAGCTATCGTGCATTGTTTTGGCACTCCGACGAGAGAACTATCGCTGTAGATCTGACTGTGTGTAATGATGCTTACCAGCCATTGTGCGGTACTCTTGCCATTTGACACAGGAAAGTGGGAGGGCCGCCAATACGGTGAGGTGTGCGCACATGAACATCTGCGGGAGAAGACACGTATTTTGTACTAGCTCCAAGGCCTCCAGAGGCCTGCATTTACTAATCTGCAAACAATCTGCTCTCCAAGCCCCATTGCAAGTGGAAGAACAAGCCCCTTAAGCTGTGACATTAACGAACACACTGAGATAAGATAGGGTTTGTTGTTTTGGTGCATGAAACTCCTGGCTAGATAGGAGATAAGAGCCTTTCAAAGCATGTTTGCTGCCAGACAAATTTCCAAAGAAGCCTAGGAGGCGTGGGGGAAGCCAGCCCTGGAATGCTGAAAAGCCTGGTTGAAGCCAGTCTTATGAAGAATACAATGTCTTTGCCCTTTTCCACTATGCTGTGGGTGCATTTGGGGTTTTTTTTTGTGGACAAACATTAAAACTAGATGTGAATGTAAAGTCAGTCTAGTGACCATTGTGGCCACAGTAGCACTGACTCTGTGGTGTGAAGTAGTCTAAAAAAACTACACTTCAACCAAGTCACTGACATCCATCAGTCAAAGGTTACAAAACCATTTTTAAGGGTTTGGGTCTCCAGTGAATCATGGTGAGAATCATTATTCACAAATGGAGAAAACTTGGAACAGCGGTGAACCTTCCAAGGACTGAACGGCCTACCAAAATTACTCCAAGAACACATCAACAACTCATCCAGGAGGTCACAAAAGAACCCACAACGACATTAAAGAACTGCAGGCGTCACTTTCTCGGTTCATGATTCAACAATATGAAACATACCGGAAAAAAATGACATCCATGAGAGATATGTAAGGGAAAATGACTGCTAACCAAAAAGAAAAAAAGAGAAAGACTGATCTCACATTTGTCAATAAACATCTTAATTATCCTCAAGACTTTTGAGAAAATATGTTGTGACCTGACAAGACAAAAAGTTAAATTTAGTTAAATTCAATTGAGATGGTCTAGTACAGGGGAGCTCAATCCCAGTCCTCCAGAGCTACGTCCTGCAGCTTTTAGATGCATCCCTGCTCCAACACAGCTGAATCAAATGGTTTGATTACCTCTTCAGCATGCCATCAAGTTTGGCAAAGGCCTGATAACAAGCCATTTATTTGATTCAGGTGTTTCGGAACAAGGATGCATCTAAAAGCTGCAGGACGGTAGCTCTGGAGGACTGGGATTGAGCACCCCCTGGTCTAGTATGACCTTAGGCCTGCCATTCATACGCAGCAATCAACAATCATACTCAAACAATTCTGCAACAAAGAGTGGGCCAAAGATTCATCCACAGCGATGTGAAGGCCTCATTGCCAGTTATCACAAACACTGTATTACAGAGGCACAACTGGTGATTGGATTTAATGGGAATGGTTTTTTCCACACAGGACCAAAGCTGCTAATGAACGGAACCATCATTTAAAAACTGCATTTTGTATTTACTCGGGTTATCGTTGTCTAATATGGCAATTGGTTTGATGATCTAAAACATGTAAATGTGACAAATATTCAAGAAGTATGTTTAGCTGCAAGGATTGTGAAGAATTAGAAAACAAGTGGACTGCTTCTACCCTTTGGTTTCTGACATTTTTTTTTATGTATGATGTCATTAAGAGTGGATATCCCTTATATGGTCATCTCAGACGCACAGAACTGACCTTAAGGACAGAAGCCCCACCCACCTGCTTTTAAATCATTTGTCTGATTGGGAACCCAATTGAAAGAAAGAGTGAAACTGTAACTCATACGATAACACTGTTGTCACTGCTTTTATAGTATATAAAAAATATAGAATATTTTGTAAATAAAGCCATAATACTAATAGTAACAGTATCTGTAAATTACCCCTAATAAACCCTGCTCTAACCTCCTGAGAGAGCTGAAAACAAACTTAAGAACATCATTTCCTTGATCAAACACATCCCACCACATTAGAGCTGTGCTGTGCTTCGCACTGGGTCTTGAAGCTTGGCTCTAAGGGAAAACTGACAGCTAAATAACTAAGCTTCATGTTTTCAGTAGAGGTCTCGCATGGTTTTGAGGGGAAAAATGGGATGTTTGATTTTCAAATGTGTTGTTAATTTACAGAACGTAAAAAACAACCTTTTTGTCAATTTCATATTCGAAATAAAATCCTCACGCGCGGAGAGCCAAGAATGAGGTGCCGTGTCTGTGCCAGCGTCAAACTGAATAAATACTTATGAATATGCCCACACCACCAGAGGGGATGGACTAAATCGTAATTCTCATTCTGTGGCTTGGAAAAAAAAACCTTCTGCCTTCCCGGGTGCCAACGGCTCTGAGGCGATCCCAGTGATGAGCCAGGGAACGCTCTGCTAACTGAGCTCTGGAGAAATACGGTCACGGCAAGATCCGTATTCAAATAAACTTCACTCTTGGCCCGAGCACACAAGCCATGTTGTCACCAGCTGGCAGAGCCTCTCACTGCCCCTTCAAACACTGAGCCACTTTTGATTAACGTCTCTACGGCTAATCACGCTCGCCGGCTCTGCCAAATTGGACGAGCCACGTATGGCCTCCATTTTGCCCTGAACTCTCTTATTTTCTTAAACTCATTCGAAGCATTTCAGAGACTCCCTTTACACCGCCAACGCTTGGTCTTCTTATGCCTTATGTCCATACATAGAACAGAAAGGGTAGCGTGACGGCACAGTGCCATCCTGTGAGTCTGTGAATGAGAGTCCTATCACTGCCAGATGCGCCCAGCTGCATAAATGTTATTCATTTTTACGGTTTGTGTACATAATATGGCCAGTGTTGGAGATTGTGAGGTTCCACTAAAGGCTGGAAAAATCCTCCAAATTGAATCAAAGTGGAAAACTTATTTTGCCTGGTGGCTCCTCTGGACCTCCTTCTTTTCCATCTCCTTTAATTCTTTTCTTCTCCTCCCTGCCTCATAGTCTGCACTTTGAGGTTCCTCTGTGACCGATTCAAGTATCTCCTTTCTTCTGGGCCGCATTACTTGGTCTACTTGCATAGCAATGGTAGCTGCGCTGTGAGACAGCTGGAATATTTGTCATAGGTCCAAAGGTGAAAAGACATTAGACAGCACTTTGTCACCAGGGTCTGGAATTCACACCATTTGGCTGTTTCCAAGTCAGCTCCTTAACCACCGACTGGCCTGGTTTTTGTCAGCTGCTGCTCTGTTGACACAGAGAGCTAAAAAAAGATGGGAACATGGAAGGATGTATGCGGCTAGCCTTTTTAGGTGGTCAAAACAACACGCATTCTAGAAAGAGTGCTGTGACAAGGATTCGATGCCAAAGCCCTTGACTTGCGCGCTCTCCCTAAATTCGCAGTTCAGATATAGTTTAGTGGTTCAGAATGGCTCTCATCAGGGTTTTCTAACCCCCGCAGAGATTGACTTGAACTCTGAGCAAAGCTGCAGTCTCTCATATCATGAGGCCCAGCGGAGGCCCCAGCAAATGTGATCATGGAGGGGGCCCCAGGTCTCATTACCAATCTCCATTTCAGAACAGCTTTCAAATGGGAACTAATGCATTAGCTCTCACTGGGGGGGGAAAAAAGAGTCTTGGGAGCCACTACATAGAGGCTCAAAAATGCTTTCATACATGTTTTATCAGTGGGGAAAGAGCTGCCCATCTTATTAGCTTGGCACTGTGTTATTAGCTGCCATTGTGCTCTATAAAAGCCCCTTAAGGCCTGTTCCACTGTTCTCTGAATCTGGGGTGAGCACTATGCCAAGCGCTTTTTGGAGGTATTTGAGACCATGAAAATTCAATCCCAAACCCTCAGCATTCAGGTTTCTCACAGATAAATGAAGGGGATTAGTGGAACAATAAAACAATGTCTTACCTCAGATACCACCGTATCCTATTAATTGGGATTACAGTGGAGAAATGTGTCAAAAAAACACCCAGACGCCTTTTTTTTGCGACGCGCTCTTACTATAAGTCCCGTCAAAGTAACAATGTTCCATCACATAGGAAATTGTGATCAAATAAATATAGAAAATTGTACAAAATCTAAAAAAAAAAATAAGAAAATAAGGAAAAATAAAAACCCTGAACACATGAATAATAGCTCTAGTAAGGAGCTGACAATTGCAAGCGCTGTAATAATCCACCTTGGGTTGGATATGCCAGGCAATGTGTCAATTGATTCCCATCTGATGATGGACTGTGTGCTGAAATAAATTGACCTTGCCAGACGATGAGTGAAATTGATGGAGCTTTTCATCTCCGGAGGGCCGTTCCACACTCAGCCGTAAAATGGATAGAGCACAGGACAGAGTGATTGAGTTGGGTGGGGGGAAATCTAAGGTGTGTGGTTTTCTCCAACTAAAGCTCGCCTAGTAAATAACAGTTACAGGAAAAAAAAAGAAAGAAAAGAATCTCTATGTGGTAACAGGCACAGGGGTTAAGTGTCAGCTGTTGACTAGATTATTAGGACTAAGAGCACACAGAGCTAAAGTGAGGCCGGCCACTGACAGATGCTACCCATAGGAAGAATATGTGGTTCAATTACCGAGAGGCTAAATTGAAAGCGATAGTGATTTAAGTCTTCCCAATACGCCAACCACATTCTGGCAAACAGTCTTTTCAAGGAGCCCTTTAAAAACCCTGTTGGAGTGCGTGAGACACAGGAGCACTATTGATTTTCAATAACATCCCCTAATGACCTGGCCACGCTTTGATCCACGCTGTCATTATGGGTTGATACCATGGGACGGGACTGGTGGGCCTCCCGGCGCACAGCAGCGAGATGAGTAGTCGGCGCATTATCGGGATGAATTGGCTGTCTCTGGTCAGGCAGCAGGCGCAGCCGAGGTCTTGTCAATAACAGGACAGGGCACCTCAGGGCTCCCTCTGCGGCCCACTCTAGAGTGCCTTCCGGCCTCATTAGAAAAGGAGATGAGTGGTGTGCATGAGGAGAGGAGGCATATGAGAAGAGAGGGGAGCCTCTTTTTCCACCAACTGATAGCCTGCCTCCCAGGCATTGCTCCTCTTAATGAATCCAGACCGCGGGTCAATATGCCGCTGGGCTGCCAGTCAATACCGGTTACCTGCAACACAAACACTCAAAACTTGCTTTCATACAAAATCAATGTTCTATTAGTCCCTCCCTGTATTGCCTCGGCCCAATCTCATCGATCCCCTATGAAGAGCTCTGCAGCCCATGTATGACAGATTACCATCAAATGATCTGACGGCTTAGGCTACTCTGCCCGCCAAGTCAGTTACCTTTATGATTTTAAAGTAATAGCCTGGTATCAGATGAGTAAATGCTCTAAATGTTAGAAACTAGGGCACATGCATCACTGGCAAACCCGTCAACATCACGTTCACGTACCACTCAGCAAGTCCGACACACGGACAAATTCACAGCTGGCCGACGTCGAGTACCAGAATTAAAGATCAGCAGGAAATCTTTGACATTAGGTCCAAACTTTATTCCGTACGTTTTAAACCATGAATGTTCATTTTCATTTTTTTTTTTTTGCACGCCTAAAACTCTACTTGTTTTGTATACAAGAGTCTAAGAAAAACAACTGCACAACACCACAAGGTTGACAGAGAGAGTCCTTTTGCCGCCCACTAAAAAGTGCCCTCATTTTTCTATCTGGGGCTGGTCCAGTTTGTGACTTGGAAGTCTTTGAATCATTTAGTCGTTATTTCATTTGTAAATATAAACAGGTGTTAATCCAGGCTGCTCTCAGTATCACCAGTATCGTCTTTTCCCTCCAGGTGATTTCTTCTTCAGGGTGCTGTGTGCTGCTTTGCATAGATTGCAGATGATCCGTTTAGGCCTCCTTACAACACCCTCCCTTCGTACTTCCCGTCCGTCGGCCACACTTGTCTCTCTCCGCAATATTCAGCAGGCAGGTGATTTCCCCGTCTTTCGTTTTGATTTTGTTTTTCTAGAAATGGTTAAAAAGCCTAATAAATTTACATGGTAAACTTGCAGCGAAGGAATAGCAACAAGTTATTTACATCTGTTTTCTTTACAGAGACTCAACAAAGACCTCATAATATATATTTATCTGCATATCTCAAAGGCAAAACGAATGAACAGAACAAATCGGTAATGTAGCATTGTACATTGTCATCACTGAGGATATCCTGGTACCATGAGGTTAAATTACTGAAACCAAAATCCAGTCTTTACAGTGGGTCATAAGGGATATGTCTCACAATCAACTGGGATAAATATTGTAAAAGGCGTGACTAATGCACAAAATACATAAAATTCATAGAAATGATATCTATACATGGAACAAGGATAGGAAATGTACAAACTCATTTGAGGACCTCTATTTTGCACAAAGTTGAAAAAAAGGTATTGGATTAATATATTAATAATTATCAAATATTTAAGTCGGCAATAAACATACACATATTTATGTTCTCTTTACCGACACTATTTAACCTCCAGTCCACTAAAAATAAAGTCATGGCATGTGCTTAATTAGCCTTACACACCTTTAATTTGTACAATCATACCCTTTCCCTTAGGGACTTTTGCTCTTCCCTGGTGAAGAAGAGCAGTGCATTTTGTTTACAACAAGATTTCAGATTAGAGGATCGGGGGCGTGTGAACGCGCCCTGTAAGACATTTTTGCACTTTTCCAAGAAGCTACCGAGCCTCTACCTCTTTGGGGTTACGTGATGGGGAGTAGTCCCGTGGGTCCTGGGTGGTGAGGGGGGTAGTCCTCCGGGGCGAGGCTGGCCTGGCACTGCCAGCTGGCACAAGGGGCGGGGGTGCGCTAAGTGCGGCGGTAGGGGGTGTTCTGTTCAGAGGGCCATTGTGTCCTGTGGAGGGGCTGAGTCTGGGGTAGGGCATGCCGCCTAGGTGCGGCATAAAGGGGGGCATGTGTGGTAGATGGCCCTCCATAGGGGACTGGTGCAGCTGATGGAGCCGTGCTCTGTCCAGCTCCTCCCTCAGGTGGAGGCGCTCTCGCTCCTCGGCTTGCTGTCGCATTCTCTCGTGCTCCCTGCGTACCTCCAACAGGTGCTCGTGGTGGGAGTAGTCATGAGCCTCCCTTTCACGGTAGGCTCGCTCCTGTTCGTACATGCTGGGGAAACGATGCCCCGGCTCAGCCCTGAGCTGGAAGTCCATGCGGCGTTGCAGATCCAGGCTGCGGTAGGCCTCTCTGAGCGGATCCCAAGGAAAGGCTGTGTGCGGCAGGCGCTCTCTTCCTGCAAGTGGGCTAACTCCCATGAAGGGAGCCATGCGAGCCCGGTCTAGCACATTGAGGCTGCCCATCTGAGGCATGGCACTCATGGAAAGAGGCAGAGAATGTGCCATGGGGACACCATGCAGGCCAGGTGCTGAGATGTCACTACCACGTGGTGAAGGAAGTGGGGGCTGCTGGGACAAAGGTGGATGGTGGTGGTGCGGGTTTCCCGGTTGGCTCACAGGAGTAGGAAGAGCTTGGGCTGGTGGCTGGGGGGCCGGCTCCGAACTAACCACCATGACCTCCTGCTCCTCCTTCCTCTCCTCCTTAATCTTCATGTCATTTTTCACCTTATGGAGGAGCTCTGCAGGCGGGGGCTCCTTCCTCTCGCTGTCCTTGAGTGTAGACAGCGGCCCGCCTGCCATCTTGATGCCCTGCTCATTGATCATTGTCTTAGAGTAGGGGGAAGGGGAACGCTGAGTGGGTTTGATGGAGTCTTCTGAGGTTCTTCTCTCTAGCATTTCCTTGCCTGGCGAGCGACTCTCCTTCACCTTCACATCACCCAGTGCGGAGGAATCTCTGTGTCGCTCCAGTAGCTCCTTCTCTGCCTCGCGGACCCTGTCCACGCTGCCGCTGTGATGCCGACCTGAATCGCTCGAGTTCTGGCTGCTGGAGCGAATCAGGCTGCTGATCTGGTAGCTGACTGGTGCAGAGGCCGGAGACGAGCGGTTGGAGTGGCGGTTGCGATCCACAGAATCCCTGCAACGGCACAATGTAAGAGTTTTATTTTTGCCAGTAGGCCGTGTTTGGTTAGTGTCTGATTAATTCCCCACAGTAAAATCTGCCTTATAATTCTCTTTTAAATCGTACAAGTTGGCAGGCTCTTGTGTTCCTCTGATGTTTTCTGTTTGACAGTAACGCCTTCATTCTGCTACCATACCATTCATAGAAATGTTTCCAATTAATTTTTGACAAATAGCTTCTCTCGGCACGTCGTGTCGTAGGCTCTTTTATAAGCGTGCCGGTTGTTCTATTTATTTCAGTTTCCCTGGATACGACTTGTGACTACCTAGAAAAAAAAAGCACTTTTTTTCCCTTTGCTCTCGTCTGTGTGATCAGCTTGTATGTATAATAATGCTGGTTTATAATAGTCGCTGTTGTGGTCTTATTTCAGGAGTCGGATTTTACATAATGGATGCGAGCAACACACAAAAACATACAATACTCAAAAGCAGATGTCACCAGAAGTTTGTTTAACCCACCTGTCTTTATCTTTCTCCTCTTTGCCGATTGACGAGTCTCTTTTCTCTCGCTCCCTCTCTCTCTCCCGTTCCCTCTCTCGCTCTCTCTCGTGGCTGTTGGCGGAGCTGCTTCTCTCAGCATCTGCGGTTTTGGGCCACTGCGGCGGGGTGGGGAACGACGGCGGGGTTCGTCGAAGTCGGTTCCAGGTGTCGTGGTGGGGGCTGCCAAATGTGGGCAGTCCTCCCGGCCCCTCCTTGGTGCCAAACACGCTGTTGGACCCTGAAGGAAAGAAGCAGACAGGCGTGGGACCCACTGTAAGTTAATTGGGCACAAAACCTTCTTGAGGACACATAAGATGAGAAAGACTCAACAACAAAAGCTGCTTTTGTCTTTGTCTCTGGAGGTTCTCTCACTGAAGCACTGAAGCTGTTTGAAAGAGTTAGAGGTTAATGCCCCCGCCCCTACTCATTTGCTTTTAGACTAAAGGTCCCCCCCCCCCTTTCCTTTTCTACACCGGATGAACAGGGGAGACTCACTGCCCTCTGGAGATGATAGCTGTGAAAAGCCAAGGGGAACCTTAGCATTCCACGGCATGTCTATTCCAATCACATCCATTTTCACAACGGGGTGACCGATTTGGCACACAAGAATAGGAAGGGTGAAGAGAAAGAGAGAAAGGAATAGAGAAAGGATGCAAAGGGAAAAGAGAACTGAGAACCCTCCATGGTGGTGCAGAAGGGGCTTGTCAAATAATTAATAGACGAATTGCCACCAAACAGCAGACCTAAGAGTGCCTACTGGCAGCAACACAGCCAGTTTAAAGCCAGGCTGTCAGGGACTTAGTTGGTAGATGAAGTGGAGGCAGGGAGGAGGTTTGCTGTGGTGTGCTGTGCTGCCTTGTTGGGCCTCCCTGGGCTAGGGCTGTTTTGACACAGAAACTAGAGCTAAGTGTCTTGATTTTTTTCCTCCCCTCCTGGCTCTCCCTGTGGTCTAACGCTGTCCTGCTCTATTCTGTTACTGGCCACAGGGGCCAGATTGAAGGGGGGAGCGGTGGAGGAGGAGGAGGAGAGGGGGCCAACGCTTACCAAGCGAGGGGTTGCCTAATCCTCCGAAGGCACTGCTTGAAAGGTTGCCGAGGCCGCCAAAGGAACTGGAGCGACTGAAAGGATCTGCAAAATGCCAAACAGGGATTAGCAAAAGGGGGGGTGGCTGGCTAGCAGTGCTCACCCCAACACCAACCCATTCCACTCGGCTTTTCTCTTACAAGCGAGCCGTGGTTTTCTAGCGCTGCGACCCTAGCTCTCTGCCTGGTAATCCTGCAGTAGCCAGGTTGCCTGGATGCTGGATTCACTGCCACTAACTGGAGTGGAGTGTCCCTGACCTGCTGGGGCTAGTGGAATAATACTGCTTGGTGGGGAAATTTGTTTTGAGTTCTTGGAGCTGAGCAGGAAATGGATTGTGGTAGGACAAGACAATTGGGAGCTGTGAAAATTAGGCTAGACAGAGCACAGTGATTTAACAGGGGCGTCTGATGGACTCCACAGTCACAGACTATAGCCTCCAAATTTACGGGGATAACAAAAATTATTTAGTCTGCGAATTCAGCGAACGACACTCATTAACTAAGAATTTGCAGTCCCACTTTAAATCGGAAATAATCCATCAGGAAATGCACAACTTGCCAACCGATTAGGGTTCAAGGATTTTTAATTCTGGAGCTTTTTCATGTATTAGAAAAGACAACAATAGAGAAATCTCCTCTGCCTCACACATGAATTCCCATTTGTTGGCTAAATCTTCATCCTCAGTTTACCATGTTTTCATAGGCGCAAAATGGACTGACGCTTAAACAGTTTCTCAGTCCGAACTGAGGACGATGAATAAAAATGCAAACAACCGAATGCACCAATGAATCATACAGCACGAACGCCCCTTCATTATTCCCTTACTCCTGGCTACGACGAAATCAGCTTGGCTTGCTTATAGAAAATAGTGTCTTGGATGCTGCTGCACTGAGTATAGTTTGTCCGAACAAATGAGGGATGACAAATCAGTCTGGAGGCTGGAAACTACTTCCATTTTAATAAACCCGGACTCTGGAGTTATTTTCGACTGCATTATGAATTACACTGGCTGATTGCAGGACGGCTACATTTAATATTATGGCAAAGTAAGAGGCAGTACTGCAGCCGGCTGTTGCTAACAGTATTGTACATTAACCTTGAAGCGAACCTCAGATCAAAAACTAGAAATACCTTCGGTTCAAATTACACCCTGGTGGCTTTTAATGTATTTGAAACATGAGTGTAAGAAGGAGTGAGTGAGAGATTCATGTGTTGAAAGAGGAGATAAATGTATAAAAGAAATGATAAACATGGGGGTTACTTACACTTACCTGCCAAATGGCTAGGAGGCAGGAATCCACTGGGGTGGGAGGGGGGGCCGTATGGAGACGGAGCAGGGTGTCCAGAGCCTATCGGGACAGAGAGGATGAAACACTGTTATTATCCATATGCTGCCACAGCATCACAAATTCTGTGAACTAGATGAGCAAAGAGTTAGTGGGCCGATGCTACTAACTAAATCAGCTGGTTTTACTGCAGCTGTTATTTGTTTGTGCGCGAGTCCGTTCCAGCTTAGCGAGGTCAGCTCTTGAATGTACAACAAGCTGCCCTCTTTCACAAAACACTGTTACCATCACCCATATTTCATGAATTGTTAATGATAGAACCAATTACAGGAGTGCCTCTGACACACCGCTGCATAATTACCAGTCAAAGGCCATTCTCTTCCCCGTTGCCCTCCAACACGGGGCAAATCAGTCAATTACCTAACTGAGAGCCATGCATATTCATAGACATATCTGACTCCCTTTACTGGCAAAACACTTGCTACCAAAGCACTATAATTATGTGAACATTGCACGAGAGGGAAAATATAAAGTGTTTTTTTCCACATGTAGTTATACACGTTAATTTCCATAAATGACATTAGTAGGCTTGAAGTTTGAGTGTTTTCAGTATTTTGTCTTGGTCTGGGAGGTGTACAGAGACATGCAGTAGGCATTTTGAGCCTATTTTGAACCAACCTGTGGAGGGAAAGAGGGGCCGTGCCAGATCATGAGGGTAGGGGAACCCTGGGAAGACTCCTGGTGCTGGGGGTCGACTAAACAGGTCCAGCTTCCCATTCATGTCAAGTTTGTGGGGGTCCAGCTGCATTTGCTGTAGAGAAGCAGAGAAGGAGACAAAGAAAATTAGGTCAGTACGCAACAGCACAAAACATTTCCAACAAGAGAGTGAGCGCGAGTGATCTTCAGCTACACTGGATGAGAGCTCAAAGGAGGACAGAGACTTTGACAATGGCTCCATGTTTTCAATTCTGACTAGCTGTGTTAAAACAAATATATGTAAGCTGATTAGGGAAACAAAATCCTTGGCAACTGGGGTTCTGGACCCAAGAAAAGCCTGAGACACCCAGGGCCAGTGGCATTAGCAGAGGATCTCCATGGCAAGGCCACACCATCCTCTGTCAGTGAGAGGAGTAATTCGTATAAGCATTTCTGTGCTGTGTTCACATGTTGCTTCTGATACCGAGTGCTATTGTTACCTTCTACCCCTTCTCATATGGAGTCAGAGAGAACCATGCCTTACAAAAAATATATGTTTAAAGTGTGTTGGACTTCTTCTTGTGTTGGGCTTTGCTTTGCTTCTTTTAAAGCTTTCTGCCTCTTTCCAATCATATCACCGCTCGAGTTTTAGATCCAAATAAAAGATCCAACTCGGTTTAATCTGCTCTAGCGTGTAGTGTTTTGGGTAAGTTATTTGGCTCGTTTTTCATAACCAATATAGTGTATCTGGCTTTACATGACAGCAAGAGTCCTTAAAAACATTACTATCTGTCTCACGCACCTTCATTTTCTGCTGGTGGTGGTAGATCTGCCATGCGATCTGGACATGCACTGCACACCACTTGCCAGGTTTCTAAAAATTTAGAGAGAAACTGAGGTTAGCCTGCTGGCTTTGATATGGGGAGCTAAAAATTGATTCTGGCATAGAGCTTTTCTGGCCAAACTACAAAGCTGGAACTCTTCAGAATTTGCAACCAGGCAACATATTAAGAATATCTAACCCCAATACAGACCTCAAAGCTAAGCGTAAATGCAGCCAAAACCCTGCATTTGCTTAATCGAGAATTGTTAAAGAATTTTAAGGTTTTAGACTTTGTGGCCTGGCCAGAGAGATGAAGCATTTAACTGAAAAAGGATAAGGCATCTACTTACCCTAACAGATGTCCTGAATGGATCTGTTATCTGTATGGATAAACAGATAATCATTATTATCAACAACAAAGACGCATGCTACTAAATGTAAAACTGAAATGCATGAGAAGAAATGTCTTAAAAAGACAATACAAAGACATGCGCTGGCTTCTCTTTGACTGGCTGCGATGCTATCGGCCTGATGCTTACCCGTGGATCCTTCTGTAGAAGTGTATGAGGCACTGCCCCAGGACGTGCTGCTACATCAATGGGATTGGATGCCTGATAGAGAGAGGCAAAGACAAGAAAGAAACATGGCGATCAACCACATCTGTAACAACTGCATAGGGAGAGAAAGAAACTAAACTTGGCACAACAATACAAAACAATTTGACCTCGTATAATAATTCCCAAAGGGGGTCTCGGGCATCCTCAAGAGTGTCCTCTGTAGAACACTGTTAATTGCATTTTTTCCATTTTTTTTTTTTTAAATATCCCCTGAGAGAATGAATAAGATTACTGTAATCCCAGTCTTCATTTTTACTGTTAATACACCCTTACAAATATCCTCACATGCATTCGACTGTTATGGGACTAAACCTTATTCCTACGCTTTGTGTCAGTGCTGTTATGGGGACAGCATGAAAGCGTGTGAAAAGAATCTCTTGCAAAACTACTACAAGACCCTCCAGCATCTATTCCAACCTATATACTTAGCTGCACTATGGTCAGCTAATGCCCAGATATTTGTACAGCTATAGGCGATGTAGGTAAAACTGCAATGATGCTTCCCAGAGTTCAGAGTTATGCCAGAGTAAGACATCTCTAATGATTTCATCTTCAGGTCATCTTCAAGTCTGCAGAGCACAAGATCCTAGATCAACATTGTTCCTGGGTGACATGCGCCTCCTTAGAAATGGGACTCCACATCAGGTCGATGCAGGCCGCAACTAGTAGGATACACTCGTTCAGTATCACTGATTCATTTTGTATGTTTCTTTTTTTGCGGCGGTTTTTAAATTTATCAGTGAGAGAACCTCAGTATAAGGAATTATAATCATATCATCAACATAAGGACTGAAAAATGTCAGGAAATACCTGGAAACTATTGGAATGAATGTGATGGAAAGTACAAAGAAGTTGAAAAACTAGAGAACCAGATATGTTTGCAAGCCCCATCCCCCCCAAAAAAAATCAGCAAAAGGCCCAGCAGTTTGTTTCTATCTTCTGACACTGCATATAAAACACGACAAGACTACACGGTAATTAACACAACGCACATACAAGCATAAATGCCGCCAGCGATGTCGGCCACTTACGTAGGTTACACCATAAGAACTACAAAGAGTCCCTGCAGAAGTCTGAATTGGGCCTTAATCTATTGCCTCATTAGGGATCGGATGATTCTGCATGGTGACCAGGGTCGCCAGCCCCCAAAAACAAACATACTTCCCAAGCTCTATCCCCCCCAAGCTCGTCTCCAAGAATACTTAGCAGGGGCTTTGGATGCATAAAACTGCGCTTTGAACCATCTGGAGGGGCCTTCCACAAAAGGGAACCTCCATCACTGAGCCCTCTGGGAATAGGGCCAGCGGATTTAGGCCAGCTTTGATTGGTGGCTTACTTCAGGTCACAGCCCCTGAGCATCTGCCAGACTCACACCCTCCCGCCCCTCAATGTCGCCTGCATCTACTCCCTTCTGCTCTTCTGGACAGGCGGACATCACGGTCCTATTTTTGGCCCATAGTGACTAGGGCAACGAGTCCACCTGTGTTTTAACATTTCTGTTTTCCTTTTGCGCACTTATTAAGTGTTTTTCTTGTAAAAGTGTGCACACTTTGTGGTTTCTTTTATGCTCATGCTGCCTTAAATTCTCCTGTTTGTAGACAGTGGGTTAAGGGATGTGGGTCTGACCTTGGGCTGGAAGGCTCCTTGCAGCGAGCTGAAGGGTCCTGAGTGTGGGAGCAGCGGGGGCATGCCTGG
>VUQR01003578.1:10877-22174 GCA_015108515.1 Hemichromis elongatus
AAGATAAACTTTTTTTAAAAAAAAAAAAAAAAAAAGTAAAGGAATGCTTTGAAAACAATTTTAAAGAGCGGGAAAATTTGGAAGATGCTAATCCAAAAAAGAGGGGAACAAAGAAGAACTAGTCAGTAAGGTACAGTCAGTAATAATGAGGAGGGAAAAATATCAGAGGCCTCCACCAGTAAAACCATTTGTGTTTGGGGGGGGGTCCACATGCAGTCCACGTGTTAAACTATTCTTGGGTAAGATACTGGTCCCACATTGCCCCCATTACATTATGTGAATATCAAAATGTGCTTAGGCACAATCAAAGGGGCTACAGGAATGTTTGTATGTAGGAATTACTAACTTGTAGTTGACAGTTTGGAATTTGAGTGGAACGGTGCTTCATAAGTATCAGTCTAATGTCTACCTCTCGTTTTCCCATTCGTAACTCTCTCACATAAAAAAAATATGATGTTCACCAACTTCAATACACAGTTACCATCAGCTTAACCTCAGCCAGAAGCGTTGTCTTTCATCCAGAAGTTTATTCACCCCCTACCCCCCCTCTCTGAACACAGATACAACACTAACCTTCTCAGAGTCAATCCTTCAACTATGCTCCCAATTAAACTTGTGACACAAAATATCCACCGCTCTGACCCACAAGTTTAAAAAAAAGAAAGAAAGGAAAGATTAAAAAATAGCATTAAACTCAAACGGACTCCTTGTCCATTGCATGTAGTGAGACATGACTTAAGCTTTGCATGCAAATTACAAATCATCAATGGCTCACTGACATTTCCACACTAAAATAATCTAAATGCATGCATAAGAGATTTAAACACTCGGTCCTACACCTTCTATAATCCAAATGGTCACTCTTGCACATTTGAAAATGCCCATTTTATTTCAGGTCCACAGCAGCAGCATGTAACAGCATGTAACAGTGGCTTCTCTTACTCCTAACTTTCTCAGACTATCCACTGAAGTGGCAAAGCCCCCTAGGACCCAAAACAGCCACAATACTCATATTTCCACGAATACAGTAACGCCCCCTGTGACTAGTTAGCTAACATTTCAATTTGTTGTTGAGCTCTTTTTCATTTAAATGCTCCTGATTGCATCACACCACAGGCAGCTTGAATATCTAAAGATGACATTTCTGCATGTTTTAATGATGCTGTTCGAGAAGGTCTTGATAAGTTTGTCCTTGTGTATTTGTCTGACACTGAGGGGTTAGCAGAAATAGCCTCGTAAGCCTTGTCAGATTTGTTTAAATTGTACATCTATTACAATGGTCTGTTTCACACAAGAGTATTTATATTTTTTGAGGAAAATCCTTTGTGGTTGCTGGTGCACATACACAACACTTTCTAAGAATATCTGATAATCAGATGTAAGCATCACATGGATTGAGAGATTTAATACTGGCAATAACAGGAAACCCCCTTTTTCAGGGGCTTGCAGATATAGACCATAAACTGTGAAAGACTTTATTAAATTCCAGGTTTAGACAATTGGCTAACAGGCATGATGGAAAAGAGACAAGTTAAAACAAGCATCAAGAACTTTGACATTAACAACAGTTCCAGTAGAGTGATTTTCTTTCCACAAGATCAGAGAAATGGGGTTTAATGAGAGAACAACTTTGGCATGACCCGATGGTTGATTTGATTACAAAAGGGAACATTTCAATCATATAGCATGTTTAGTTTCTTGTAGCTCAGTATTATGCTCCTATTTCAATACTGGAAAATACAGTGTTTGTTAATATATCATATTAAAAAAAATAGTTACAGAAAAAGGGTTTTGTGAGACACAGTTTATATTACCCAACACGACAGAAAGAGGCGCCTGTGACAGATTAGAAACCTGTACCCTGTCTCTTGGCCTGTGTCAGCTGGGATAATATGTATTTCTGGCCTTGAGTTTCACAGTCTAAAAATTAAAGACAAATGAATAAAATGACAGTTAAAAAGTAATAATACAGGTTTAAGTTATCCACACTGTTCTGTTTATTCAAAATGTGACTTTTTGATTCAGCTGCACTGCAGATAATCTCAATGTTTTTTAACATGCAACTGAAAGTATTCACAGTGCTTCATTTGTTCCACATTTTTGTCATATTAACACCTTATTCCAAAATGTAATTGTTTTTTTTTTTTTACCTTGAAAGTCTACACACATCACAGCACCAAGACAAAGTGAAAAAAATTTAGCTTGAAGTTCTCTACAAATTTGTAAAACATAAAGAAGTGAAACATAACATGTACATAAGTATTCATGGCTTTTGCTCAGTACTTTCTTGAAGCACCTTTGGCAGCAATTACTGCCTCAAGTCTTTTTGAGTGCGATGCTACAAGCTTGGCATACCTATTTTGGGGCATTTTCTCCCATTCTTCTTTACAGAACCTCAAGAACTCCATTAAGTTTGATGGGTAGCTTTGGTGCAGCCATCATCAAATCTGTCCAGAGAGTCGAGCAGAACTTATTCCTTTGTTATCTTGGCTGTGTGCTTAGAGTCATTGTCCTGTTTGTAGATGAACCTCTTTTTCCCAGTCCAAGGTCCTGAGCACTCTGCAGTTTCATCAAAAATATATTTGTATTGTGCTACATTCATCTTGCCTTGACCCTAACTAAGGGCCTTTAACCCCAATCACTCACCTTTAACTCTAGGAAGAGTCCTGATGCTTTCATGATGGAGGCCACTGTATGCTTCCGCAGATCTGTACCTCAATATAATCTTGTCTAGGAAGTACAGACCATTGTCTGTAGACAGGATTGAATTTAATGGCTTGGTTTGTGCTTTGACATGCACTGTAAACTATGGGAGCTTAAATGGACAGATATGTGCTTTCCTAAATCTTGTCAAGTCACCGGACATTCCCACAGGTGTAATCCAATCAGGCTGTAGAAACGTATGACAGATGATCATTTGTCATTTTATGTATTTTATTTGTAATATCCATCCATCCATTCAGATTACAGCTACCATAGGTTAAAAGGCAAGATACACCATGGACAGGTCACCAGTCTGCTGCAAGGCTAACACAGAGAGACTTTTGCACTCACGTTCACACCAATGGACAATTTAGAATCACCAGTTAACCTAACCCCACTAAGTGCATGTCTTTAGACTGCAAACACGGACACGGGGAGAACCCCCAAACTCCACACATAAAGGCCCTGGCCAGATGGTGGATTTGAACCCAGGACCTTCTTACTGTGAGGCAACAGTATTAACCATCATACTATATTTGCAAGATTTTCAAACAAACTTTTTTTCACTTTGTCACTTTTGATTGTAGAATTTTGATTGTAGAATGAATTTAATCCATTCTGGAATAAAGCTGTAACATGGTAAAATGTAGAACATGCGAAGTGCTGTGAATACTTTCCGGATGCACCGTCAATGCATGACTTGTTTGCTCTCCCACAGCGCGCTACTCATGCTCATCAGCCTCATCCAGATGACCATATGGGCAGAAAGTGAGCATCAGATCCCCACCAGAGAATTCATTAGCAGCCTTGAAATTGCACAGTGCCATCATCCTTCTGTTTCTTTGAGGTAGCCAATGGAATTCAGACTTGTGGGCGGCCTGAGGCAATGACACTACCACTCGCTGAAGGAGAACAGTAATTGGACTATGTGTCAGATAAATCCAGGTTGTGACAAGCCACTCAGCACACTGTCGCCTTGGCCCCCGATGCAAAGCTGTCTCATAGCCACTGACTCAACTGATCTGTGTATTTGCTTCTTTAGCTTTAGAACGGAGGTCAGTTGAGTCACTGTAGGTCAGCAATGTAAAAAGCCTTTCAGTTCCTCTTTTTGAGCATCCCAGCATAACACTAAGAAGCTTTGAAAGAAGCACGGGAAGGCTGAAATATTTAATAGGAAATACAGCACTTCACATTTACATTACACCACACTTCATATATAGCTCATGAAACTCCTTTATTTGTGACTGATGGAAGTGCAAATCAGCTAGAAGGGACTGCACAGAGCATGTGGAAAGCATGTTAAACAGATGTCAGTTACGAAATAGATTTCCTCTCCAGCCTTGCTATGCTTCTTTATACTTTTTTATTCCAAGAGGAAAACATTGTGCTATTTTGTACTGACACGGGGATACAAAGCAGCGCGTAGATGTAAAAGACAGCAGAAAAAAGTAATAAAATTACAACAAAAACATACTGACAAGAACGAAAGCAATCGTAAACATGTTTTGCATTCACACAGATCAACAACACATTGCATGAGTCTTCATTTAAATATTATATATAAAATTGACAGGTTTTCATTATAACAGACAAAAAATTATAATGAAAATAATGCTTAACAGGGTATTTGTTATTGTATTCATTAAACATACAATATGTACACATTTATACAAGCCAGTCAGTCTAAGCAGAAAAAGCTCATTTTTTTCCAGAAGAATCTTTTGTGTTTAGCTTGATGTTTAAAGTAATTCAGTAATTCACAAGTCAAAGCAATGTGTCGGACATTATTGATTTTTAAAGTTATGTAAGATCAATCTCCACTTGAAGCAAAGAGCTTGTCAAGTTTGACTGCAGCTCGTGAAGCGAACTCTTCCACAGGTCAGTTTGGCAGGGAGCTGCTCACATTCGCCTCTACTCTAAAAACAAAAAACGGCTGGCTAGGAAAACATTGAAAGTTGTTGTTGAATTTCGGTGTGTGGCTTTACAGTATATTACTGCCCTGCAGAGTAACACCTCTACATTTGAATGACTTTTTCATGTTTTCCTCTTCACCGGTGAGATCTTGATGTCTTTTCTTCCACCTGCCGTTCGTCTGTGTAACGTCAGCTCCTCGTCCTCTCCAGCCTGTTGCTTAGCAAAGTTGACAAACACCTGAAAAAAAGGAAGGGTGCCAACATTTTAATGCAAGTGATAAATTATAATGCATAGGATTAAATCAGAATTTATTTATATCCAGCAATACATGATTGATAGTTAAATGCTAGGTTTACAATAGCAGTCATTAGCGGATTATGAATATATTTATCAACAACTACAATCTCACAATCGAGGGGGTGTATGTGTGTGTGTGTAGGTGTGTAAGTGTGTGTGTGTGTGTGTGTGTGTGTGTATGAAATATGTTTTCATAAGAGAAGTTCTAGTTGTTGATGTTTAAACTCCATTACATGCATAATATGTTTAGTTATTTATGTACTATTTATAAATGACAAAAATTGCAACCTAAAAATTGAATATTTTCATCTATGGATGCAGCGTTTCATTATGTCTGGAGGAAACTGACAGTAATTGCCTCCTTGTCATGGGACAAATAGTCTTAAATTTTATTAACACAGTGTCATTTCTCATTGTTGTATGTCATCCAAACCTGATCCAGTGTTGTCTGGGAAACAGAGTAGTCTTCGACGCTGAGCCTGTCTTTATTGGCCACCACCAGCTGAAATATCCTCGCTAGGGAGGATGAGGCGATCTCGTACTGCAGCGTGTTGTAGTGCTTCTCCCGCTGCACACAGCCAGGGAAACTGGACTCCATAAAGCTCTCGACAGGCTCCAGCTCTGGGGACAAGCCTGCTTTAGCTGGCTTAATTTTCATCGTGACCACGTAGCCATCACCAAATCTAAATGACGGAAATACAACATCAAAACATTCAACATTAGTGTATATTACCTAGAAATCGGCACTGTGACTCATTGGCCACTTAAATATTTAAATAGTAACAGTCAAAAATGTCTTACTTGTATTTGAGATGCTGAATGGTACCCAGACACTTGAAGGTTCCATTGACCATGATGGCCAGTCGAGTGCACAGAGCCTCACACTCCTCCATACTGGTAAAAAAAACAACAATAATCCATCTTTATTTTTACTGCTGCTGTTTCGTGTTTATGAGCAATACATCATCATTTCATGGACCTCTGTGGTGAAATCAAGTGAATGCAAATGTAGCCATGATTTCATCAACAGCTAACTGTTTGGTCAGCTGGTGCAGCAAATGTGTTCAGAGGATTTTAATTTCATTTTTAGGTGAACCTGTGTGATGTTAGCACCACGGCCCTGCCATCCCGAATCACACTCATGATGGCATTCCACAGGAAGCGACGAGAGTGGGGATCCATCCCTGTCGTGGGTTCGTCCTAAATGCACAGAACCAGAAACAGCCAACTTGAATCTCTGAGCACATAATTCCATGCAAACAGAGACCAAAACCTTTCCTTTATCAGCATATGGCAAAGATCTCAGATTTATGCCAATTTGAACTGATCTGCACAGTTGCTTGCCAGTGTATAAAACATTCGAGGCTAGGCTTGACTAAACCCATATGGCTTCCCATCTGGATTCATAGAGCATTTCATTGATAAATCCCTGCATAAAAATTTAAAAACCCAAACAATGGGCCCATGAGATTTTCGTCACTGACTAACTCACCAGTAGCACCAGCGCCGGGCAACCAATCATTGCGATAGCTGTGGAGAGTTTGCGTTTGTTGCCTCCACTGTAAGTCCCCGCACAGCGGCCTGCATATTCTGACAGACCCAGCTTCTGAATGCCCCACTCTGCAACCTAGATGGGAAAAAGAATTATCTTTGTGGCTACTTGAGTCCAAAACACTGATCTTTTAGAATGGACATCGCACCTGTTAAAATAGCATTTCATAACATATCATAAAATGTATGAGCAAAAATAGCACAGAAAAAAAGAATGGACAAATATCTTAAAAAAGAGAACAAACCATTATGAACAAAGCAGATTTCTAGTGCTTTGCTGAACTAAAGTGTCACTGGATTAGCCGAGTGAAAAACATCCTTAGACTGCTCGATCTGTAAAGCAGCTTGTGTCCAACTTACTCTGGGGATCTCTGACTCGGGCACCCCTCTGAGACGAGCGTAAAGGTAGAGATGTTCCCTGCCAGTAAGAAGCTCATCGATGGCATCAAACTGAGGGCAGTAGCCCATGTTCTGGTGCACATCCAGAATCTCTGTCAAGATGCTACAAAATAGGACAAACAATGCAATTCAGTGCAGTGGGCTGACAGAGCACCTCACATGGTAGGAATAACAAAACATCGATCAATTCCAGAAGGAACAGATCTATAGTGATTATTTAATAAAGCTATCCGAAGAAGCTCAGAAGCTGATTCCTCTCAACAGAAAGGGACTAAAACATTGCATACCTAATCTTTTTGTCAAGTGTATTTAATTTAATGCCCATATTTCTCAGACAATAATTGCTATCATTTGACACATCGGTGCTTCACGCTCTTTGAATCCCTAGATTTTTGTTAAAAGACATTTTCCACTTAACTGAGCAGGTATTCTAAGGGGAAAACTGTGAATTTTCAAATAACTGGCATGAAACTCCTTGACAAAAAGAAAATTTGGACTTTGAAGTCTAATTGCTATTCAGGCCCTCCTAGGCTGTATTTTAGTATCACAGTGGTGTGTTTAATAGTCTGATGGTGTTAACACACATTTAATGTCAGGTTGACCTTCCCGTATTCAAACTGTCTTATTCAGTGAACTGTTTCTGATTTCACCCATCTGGAACTGTGTGCAGGATAAACCAGGAGCAAAGCTTTCCCCTTTTCGAATAAATTCCACCTGATGCAGCTCTGAACAGATTTTGTGTCTTATTATCCAGGGACCATTTTTTAAAATAAACTTTATGTACCTGTAACCAGCCACAGAAGCCTTTCCAGAGGTGACATCAGTGTCACCAGTCAGCATTTTGAAGGTTGTCGTCTTTCCTGCTCCATTAACTCCCAGGAGACCAAAGCACTAATAGGAAAAACGCAAACAGGCTTATGAATGAAACTCATATTCCATTATATTCGATCAAGCTTGATTTGACTAACTAGAAGAGATAAATATAGAACTGCACATTGGAAAGCATGTTACCATGCCGCTCTAATGCTCTTATGCCAAATCAGTTTATCAGTTTACTTGAAGAGATGCAGAAATAGAAAACTTATAGCAAATAGAAAAGAGAGTAGTAGGTCTCAATATAAATGTCCTCAGTGACTTTACCTCTCCTGCAGGGACTCCCACACAAATCCGGTCCACAGCTGCCCTCTTCCTGCCCACATAGGTCTGTGCAGAGAAGGCAAGGAGACATTTAAGTTGTGTAACACTATTCAAACAAAAGGAATGATGGTGGGAAATATTTAAATTCATCTTTAGCACTGCATTAGATTTGCTTTCTAGTATTTATTAAGAAATTTTCTATTATTCTGGTATCAGGAAAGCACTCTCTGATGATGAGAGTCTACACTACTTGAGACACAAACAAAAACAAACAACTCCCAGCCTCTTTTCTGCTCTGTCTCCACCAATAGTATTTTTTATAAAGGCCTGTAGATGGATTTAATTATATGCTATTTATGAGCTGTTTTGCATTATAATCTAAATTTCATAACTGTTATTTTTTTTTTTCAGGTACTTGCATGATGAGACCTGTAGCTGGTAGAAACATCGCTAATGAAATTAAAGGGAGCTGTAATTCCAATGTGTGGCGACCTTTTCTGTATTCAGTACTTATCCCACTGGAGTATTTCGAATGTTCCCACGAATACTAACCTTTAATGCCTTCCCCCTTTTTTTAATTTTTCATTTAACTGGATGCTGATGTGAATACAAATGAAACGATGTCTGGAAATAAATTTAATTCTGAAACTGAAAATGAATTTAACAGAACTGGCCTGGAAGAAATCTTGAAACTTGTACAGTCATACAGTCTTATAATCTAAAATGTGTACTGAAATATCACAATAAATATAAAATGAGTCATTTGTTTAAAATATATACCTTAGAGAGGTCCCTAATCTGCAGAATGTCAGCCTTGCTCCCTCCATCGTAAATCCTCTGTCTCTCTGCTGCGACATCATCATCCTCATCTTGTGCAGGACTGTGCTTGTAGTCTGACAACCTGAGAGGTTTGAAAATTATCATCAGCACTGAATCTTCTTGTGCAAAAGAGCTCCTCGGCTTCTTGTTCAGCAATTTCTAAATTCTAACCCTTTGGTTACATTTCTGTGGTTTATTTAAATTGTAAGCTAGTGTACTTTTAGCTGTGTTCTTACCAATGGTCCAGGAAGAATCTGTACTGGATCAGAAGATTGAGAGTAAAATAAACAAAGCCTTCCACTGCCATGAAAGCAATATTCTTTCCCACAAAGTCCCATCGGAAAGGATCCAATGTATAATCTTCACCTGGAAACAGACGAGGTCCAAAATTAAAAATCTACTACAATTTTCAGTGAGTGAAAGGATACTTTATGCAAAGACAGTACAGATGATACAAGACTACGTTTAATCTAGCCAAAAGATCTACAGTGTGGTATTAAGAGTACAAAGTACTACAAACTATGAGAACTCAAATGTGCAGTTTTGTAAAAATTTGCTTGAATATTTTCATCAAAAATCATACGCAGTATTAAGTTTTATCAGCTAAAATGATGGATAGGTACACAGTACATACCAAACCGGGCATACACATCAGTAACAGCCTGGTTCATGGCCATGTCTATCAGCCCCCGTCCCAGGCAGAAGTGAGGGAACACCAGCAGGACTTTCTTCAGCCCCTCATTGAAAGCCAGTAAAGACTGACCATACAAAAACACACAAATACACAATGAGTTTAAGTTACAACCAACATCTAAATATAAAAACTATGTAGATATTATACTAAATGATTAATTGTATGGGATAGCTATATTAGCCTAGATTTATCAGCTGTAATGTGCAGAATATATCACACAATTGCAACATCCTTTCGAAAATG
Organism: Hemichromis elongatus; assembly: GCA_015108515.1. Taxonomy (NCBI): domain Eukaryota; kingdom Metazoa; phylum Chordata; class Actinopteri; order Cichliformes; family Cichlidae; genus Hemichromis; species Hemichromis elongatus. The sequence continues at coordinate 20,635 of VUQR01003578.1, forward strand.
TTTTGAAATGTGTCAGACATTCTAAGAATGACCAGCTCATATAAATGACAAGGAAGTGCAAATATTTTGCTTTTAAAATATCCATGCACTTATCCAGGTCATGGGGCAGCAGTCGAAGCAGACCTGTCCAGGCCTTCCTCTCCGCAGTCATCTCCTCCAGCTTTTCAAGCTAGCCAAAAGACATCTCTCTAGCATGTCCTGTGCCTATTCTAGGGTCTCCTCCCAAAACACCTCATCTAGGAGGCATCCTGTTCAGACTTACAAACCACTTTAACCAGACCATTGCGTCATACTTAAAGGTGCTAATTCCCATCACAGGTGGTTCACACTTGGCTCCAACCCAGTGCAAGATGGAGCTGGAACGACAGGCTCAAACTACCTTATAGTCACAGCCCCATGCAGTCACGTCAACAACAGAGGTGCAGAACATGGTCCTGTCCCACTTAATGTGCCTTGGAGTTCACACAACATCCAGCCACATAGGGATGATGACAAGCTAAGGTCAGACTGCCTGTCTTCCAGGCCTGGTTGCAGGGCCATGGGAGACATAACCAGGGGCTCCCAAATCAAATTGGTCTAAACATAGTTTCTCCTTGTTAAACTTTAAAAAGTTGCTGAAATTTTCTTTAAACTAGACCCACCACCCAGTCATGCTTGGCACTGGAGCAGATGTCTTTTCTTATGCTAATTGCACATTTGATATAAGAACAGTCTTCCTTAGCTGTTTCCTATTTTTCTCCCTAAGAATAAGACTCTAGAAATTAAGAAAGCGAAGCTGAAATAAAACCTCAGTCGTTCCAGTGATCACTTTACTGTCTTGCTTTGCCTACACAGATAAGTCAAAAATATAGCAACAATTTTTTTAATGGGTTTTAAATGCATTCACTAAAGCAAACTGTTTTTTCGACATAGAGATGCACAACCTCTCTGAAATTCTTTGAAATATTAGGCAACAAAAATATAGCTCACTTGACCTTCAGGTCGTCTCATGACTTATATGTCATGAGAGAAGCTGTGTGCAGATGTGCATTTGAGAGAACCATCTGGAAAGAAGGACAAGCAGGCAGTCACCTGTCACAATGACAGCACATCTGCACATATGTGCCCTTTCCTTCCAGCTTTGGTTTCCTTCGACTTCTCTTTTTCCTTTATTTACCACTTGCCAGCATAGGTGTTGGCAGTTGTTGTATCTGTATATTTTATATATTTTATTTTATTGTTTACTCTATTTAATTTGTAAAATATGTATACACACACACACACACGTAGAAAAACATATTTAGTATACACATCCAGTAATGCATACACTCTTATATTGTACATATATTTATTACTCTCAGATTTAGCCATTCTTATATTTTGCTTGTTTTGTGTTATTGTATTTTTTGCACACCTCTGTTGTTTGTGAAGCTCGCACACAAGAATTTCACTCGCATGTACTGTACCAGTGTACCTGCACATGTGATGTGACAATAAAAGTGATTTGATTTGATTTAATGCATTTAAATAATATTCTGGTCGGCGGGATCAATGTTTTAAA
>VUQR01003578.1:22194-34262 GCA_015108515.1 Hemichromis elongatus
AGTTGTTGTATCTGTATATTTTATAGATTTTATTTTATTGTTTACTCTATTTAATTTGTAAAATATGTATACACACACACACACACACACACACACACACGTAGAAAAACATATCTAGTATACACATCCAGTAATGCATACACTCTTATATTGTACATATATTTATCACTCTCAGATTTAGTCATTCTTATATTTTGCTTGTTTTGTGTTATTGTATTTTTTGCACACCTCTGTTGTTTGTGAAGCTCGCACACAAGAATTTCACTCGCATGTACTGTACCAGTGTACCTGCACATGTGATGTGACAATAAATGTGATTTGATTTGATGTGGTGGACTTACATGTTCACATAAGATTGTCATCAGGAGTCTAAAACCTCTGCAGTTATTAGTTATCCTCTGCCCTGCAGACCAGCAGCTTAACGTCCATCATGCTTCCCCAGCTGTGCCAAACAACTGATCATCTTTTGTGTAAGCGCCTAAGCCTACATACATATATATATATGATGTGTGTGTGTTTGTGTGTATAAAAAATGGGGTTTTTTTATTCAAGTTATTGTCAGAAGGGTCTGTTTTAGAAAAGACAATTCCACCTAACTGCTTCAGTGTAAGGCTTCTAGTGCTCTGCATGCCAGCTAACTGTCACATTGTCCTGACTTAGTATAGATCTGCACTTAATGTCATGAGTAACACCTGTGCTTTTCTGCTATTGTGCTAAAAAGACATATTGTCTTCAACAGCACTCCCCTGACTCTAATCCTAATTCTGATCATTCTGTCCCTGCTGGTAAACATCAGCTGCCATGTGTTCAAATCCTTTGGGAGCAGCCATGTATTCAAAAAATATGTTTGGGGAAAAAAAACATATTTTACCCATTCAGCCAGCAGGGAGCAAGAATAAAATGGCCATAATAATCACTCAGTAATATTATAATACATTATAATATTATATAATAGATATTATGACACAGTATAAACAGTCACTGTTACAATAATTTATCACTGTATTTTTTTTATTAAAAAGCTTTTGTGTGAGTTTAATAAGGAACATCTGTGTTCTCATGTCTGTCTGTATTCATGTGTTGGGTCTGTTCTTGCTCTTCTATTTATCTCCTTTCCCACTGAAAAATTCCTTCAATCCTTCAATCTTCCTTCCAACTTTCCATCTCACATCACCTCAGTCTTTGATCCCCAATCAAACCATCACCTGCCGTCTCGCCCACCTCATCCTCCATCGTCTAGACTTTACAGGTTTCGTCCTGTTTCCTAGCTTCATTCAGAACCCTGTTTCAGTACTTCATCGAACCACCAACTATTTATTAACTTTTCATGAATGATTCAGTTTATTACACAAAATGATATTCTTTGCATTTGTACTGTTTTATAAATGTATGTGATTCAGCCGTGGCAAACAGTGTGGACTGCTTCAAAGTAATAGCACTGAAAATATTGACCTGTAGTTGCTGGTGAAGCTGAACTGGATTTTAAGTATAGCTTTGCAAATGCAAGGCATAATGTAAGATGTAATGATTAATTCAAATAAGCATTAAGTCTTTTTAAGTTTACATAATGTTTTAATCAGTACATACCCGATTGTTTTCAAACAGCTCCAGGATGAAAGTGATGGCACTGCTGTTGATGCCTATGAACAGGTTGATGCAGGACAGGGACACATATGCTGTACTCGGGATGTTAAATATGTAGGATAAGGGATACATCATGGGTGTCACTGACCACCTAAAGGTAAGAGATTAAAAAAAGAAAAAAAACATTTTTTAAAATTCTAAAATTAAAAATATTTCCTTCTTTGTTTTTACTTTTTAATTTAACCAAATAAAGGAAACACCAGCTTACCCATAGAGCAAAAGGAGTGCTACTAGTGCTGGCAGGTTGGATGGTGATGTGTAACACTTTTTGTCAAAAGCCATGAAAATGCCAACTACCATCGCAGAGCTGAGAGTGTAGTTCATCTAGATAAACATGAAGAGTGAGTAAGAAGACAGAAATCCAATATTATAAAAATAGATATGACTAATAGACCAGACTAATAAGACAGTTGTATTCCTATATAATGTTTCATCAGTTTAATCAATAATATTGGATATAATAACATGGGTTACTTCACTTACCATGTCCCAAAAGAAGTTGGTCACCCAGTAAACTACAGGGCTGACCCCACTGACAAACTGCAGGTGCTTGGCTTTGGTCACACGCTCCTGTATGAGGTAGAGGACGAAGCTAGCAGGGATGAAGGACATGGCGAAAATAACACAGATTGCCACCACGGCATCGACTGAAGTGGTCAACCTAATGGAGGAAGCAGATGAAGTCAGTTCTGTTTATTCTGGAGTTTGTTATTAACAGACTAAAAACACTGAAGTGCTGAATCCAAGTCAGTGGTTTAAGTTTATATTATGGCCATAAATATATGTTTACAGTACTGTGCCAAAGTCTTGAGCCACACCTCATTTCTTCATATTTTGGAAAATAGAAAGGAAAATCGGAAATAGCTGCAACAATTTATTGGATCGGATATTGGATTACGGACATTATTTTCACATACTGTTCATCTGCTGTAGACACACCCTGCACACCATGTGAGACATGCTGTGATTTCAGCTAACAGATCTTTGGGATTCACCTCATTGGTGCAACAATACTTTTTCATGTCTGTCAAGCTCTGTTATCTTTGGCATTTTTATAGATTTAACTAAAGAAATACCAGAAAATTAAGTTTTTTTTTTGTGACAGGCTGCTAGTAACAAAGTGCCAAAAGATACAACTTTAAATTAGTTTATTTGCCAATTTGTCTATTATGTGTAAACACAACACTCCTTTAGCCCTTGAATTATCAGCATGTGTGATTATTTAATGTTTCATAAATCTGTGTTAAGTGGTTAAAAAAACAATTTCTCTCTAAATGGTCAGTTACAACATCTGAATTGAAAATGATTGAAAAAGAAAACCTTTGAAAGGCCTTCAGAAAGCTTCAGAATGCATTGCTCAAGATCACTTTAAAAATAAATTCTGGCTCATTGGAAACAAAATATAAAGAAATAAAGGGTGGCTTGAAACTTTGCTCAGTACTTGAACTTACTAGATATGCGTAGCTTACAGAAAAGACAGCCCATGTATATTAAGCTAAATCCTGATACTTCACAGCTTAACATTAAAATCATAGACGGTAACTTGCACATTTAGGGTCAGATTGTTCAGTTTCAAAATAAAATCCTGGTCTGTACATGTGCATTTTCGCAGTGTCCATCAAAACACCTGAACACTGGACTTTAAAGGCTATTCGTAAAATCACTTGTGGTTGTGAACTTCTATTCTAAAAATCTGGACTTGAGCATGTTGGCTTTCACCATGTTGAAACCAGATGTGATGATGAGTAAGAAGTGAATTTGACGGAGCCTGACATAAATCATATCCTGCTTTAATGTCCACTTTTTACACTGATGTAACCAAATTAAAATGTTTATAGTCACAAGAAAGTAGTAAATCAAGTGAAAAGCTGGGTCATTATATGCGGTATTTATAACATATGCTGTATATGCTAGTCATTTATAGGCAATCAGTCTTCTTTTTGCATTTCACCTTGTGGATCATTAGAAAAGATTATATGTTTGAGGCACTTCACCATAAATTTCTATCTATCCCCAACTTTTATACAGTTTATGGTTGATTTACACAGTACACAAACACATACATTTAAACACAGCTAAAAACAAAAAAACAAAAACCTGAAGTTATTACTCACACAGTGACTTCAGAGAGCTGCTCTTTAGTGAGGTTTAGTGGGTGGTTGATGGCAGTGATCCCAAACTCTACAGGGTTGGCATTTTTGGGTAGGAAGGCTCGCAGAATAGCATTATTAGCCACATTAATGAAGGCCACCATGGCGTGCCAGCCTTTGTTATTGTACCACACCTGGCAGAGAAGAACAGAATTAATTGTACACATCTCACAACTGTTTGATCAGCCTGTTATACAGCATAGAGGATCTGCAAATGTAGACTCCAGAATAAATTTACAAGTGGAAAACATTTAAACTAACTTACAGGAATCAATCAATGACATGGCAGATAGTCAGAAAGTGAAAGGTTTGCAAAATAGAAGAAAAGTTTCAGACTGTCAAACTGCTTGTGTTTACAGTCATTTCTGCCGGTAATTTCTGGAAATATCCACTCTTCTATCATGCTGCACACCTACCTTTATATTGAATTCACTTTCCATATATCGTAAGAACGTGCCAGTGTCCCTCAGGGCAAGTCTGCTATAGTAACCCTGCACACAGCAGTTCATTATTACTCATTTTTATTGACTCAAACTCGCGTTTTCTATCTGTAAATCATAACACAAGAATAATCACCCCAGAGATGTTGAGCATCCGTCCCAGCTGATGAAAGACGTTCTGGATGTCTTTAGGGTCCACATCCAGGATGGGGAGTTGCCCTCCAACTGACAAACCTCCATATCTGAGGACAGAAGATTTCCACACAGTTTCTCATGTCAGCATGTCTTTAACACTTTGCCGTCGTAATAAACGAGAAAAAAAAAGAAAAAAAAAATTTAACAAAAAAAATAAAATTGTTACCTTTGTTCATTCACCCAGTACTTGCTCTTCAAACTGTGAAAAGAAATATAGTTTTCATTAAGGAGAATGATCATTACTATTTGCTGTGCGCCTTTCTTTTTTTTCAGCTGTTTGTATTTTCTTTTGCCTTAAACTTTTTAATTTCCTTTAGGACATATTTTCAGGCTCTGTGAAGGTTTTTAACAGACTTTCTTCTTTAAATCCACCTGGTTTTACCTTTTGACTACAGCTTACAGCTACATTCAAACCTACCTAGTTCTGATAAGGCTGGGGTAGGTTTTGACCAAGTAGTCAGAGATGTTCCTGTCAGTCAGATCCAGCATCGTATCTCCTGTTGGCTCCAGTCGCCGGCGAGGGGGCAGACCTCCTGCACCATCTGGACAGATGGGCATCATTGTCAGTTTGTTACTTGTGCTGCACTGGCAGGAAGGTGATGGGTTTCTCTGGTTCCACGCAGGACTTTGTAGGATGTTGCTAACCGCTGGTGAGACATCAGGATACTCCCACTCTGGGGTACTGTTACTGCAGGGAACTCTGGAGGGAGAGGAGTGAAGATGTGAAACTGCAAAGCTAAAATCACTCATGTGGTAAAGCCACTTTATATGATGTGGCCATTGGATTATTCTTTTTAATGAAGCTTTTTTGCTTTTTGCATCATGCAATCATTTAAATAAAGTTTATGCGAGAGTTCAATAAGGGAGTTTTTTCCTGCCCGGTTTCCTCTAATATTTCATTTTTGTCAAAATTCTACATTTTTATGTTGCAGCTCTTGTCCAATTCTACTTATGCTCTCCAAAGCTTTCCTACTTTTCAAATTCATTGTAATATCTCCCAGTGCCTTTCATCCACCCTCCTCCCCACACCCAGCTCATCCGGACTGTCCTTGGAGTCTCATCCGAAGTCTCCATCAGCCATCTGCTCACTCTATTTCAACACCAGCAGCATCTACAGATTGAGTGGTCTAGTCACTACCGCCCACCTTTATTTGGGACTCACCTGTACAATGCTACTTGTCATCTTACTGAAAAAAAGTTCTGTTCTTACTGCCTTTTTTTTTTTTGCTTCCAAACTTCTTGGAGCTGACTGTTATAATTTTGAATCTTTTGGGTTATTAAGTAAAGTTAACCCTTTAAAACCTGAACCATGAAATAAATGCCAGAAATCTTTATTTTTTAATAATGGAGTGTTTATTGAACCTTTAGATAAAATTTATAAAAATATATCCAATTTTTATTCTGCATATATGAGTTTGAATTTGAATCACATTTGCTACATAAGCTATATTTTTGCAATTTAGTCATTAAAATGTGTCATGCAATTTAGATCGTTTTTTGGAGGGTAAAAAAAGTCATGCTGATGATGTAGAAGTCTCAATAACTCACAAAAACACACGTATATAAATACAATACGCTTCGCTTTAAAGGGTAAAAAAGTATTTGACAACAAATTCGAATATTATTTTTTTAAATGAGTTCAATGTTATTCCAGATACAGATTCTGCAGATTTGCTTCAATAAAAGTTACATATGGATACAGTATAAAGGTGTGTTTGTTTGACTAGACACTTTCCTGGCAGGTATGAAAATAGGCATCAGTGCTGTAAAATGTAGCAGAAGGAGTGTTGTTATCTCTAGTCATAATGCTCACCCTAGGGGTTCTCCTTCCATGCATCGTGTGCCCAGGCCTGGTGGCTTCAACAAGCGCTCTGTAAAATGTTTCATTTTGGGGTCATATGGCCTCTCATTGCTAACACAGTAATGAAAAAACACAAAGAAGAAAATTAAACTGGAGAAATAAGCAAAAATGTATCATCCAAAATGTGACTGAAAGATTTATCTAAAGCCGTCACACCTGAAGAAGGTGAACTGCTGTCCGTACATCCAGGGGCTCAGAGTGAGACTGGGATATTCTCCAAAAGGAGGGACAATCATGGTGAAGATCAGAGCTATCAAGACAAAACTGGCAGGAAGGACGATCTGGAATCAGATGGTCACAAGAATAATAACAACAGTTTAGAAAATGTTTTACAAAATGAACAGGCACATTTGCAGATGCATCCAAACAAACTTGGCTCAAAAAATTTTTCTAAATAAACACACTGAGTCTGTCAAAACTGTCAAATTCATTCAAATGTGTCTTTGAAGAAACTGACATATGTAGCATTCACAAATCCCAGTCTATTCAGTTTATATGCATCACACAATGAAACCACAAAGCCATTTTACTTATCACGTCATTCCCATGTTTATGAGCTCCTATACCTGTGCTAAAAGGTCTTTCTGGCTTCGTGTGGCATGGTGGAACCTCTTTACCAGCAGAGCGTGGAACTGTTTCAGGATCAGAACACCACCTTTCACCTGCCTGGAGCCTTTTCCTGCACTGCTGTCTGATGACTGGTCAGTTGTGTTTACTCCATTATGTTCTGTGTTCAACAAGAAAATGGTAAGCAGCACTAAAATCATATTTACAGAAAACAAAATAATTTAGATGGGCAGCATTGTCTGCATGTGAGAACAGGCTGTGAATGAGTGTTACTGCTAAAATCCACTGCGCGAGGCATATTGAATATATTTTCTGAACACCGCAAATGCATGAATACGAGTAAATATATGAATCTGACGCAATACTGTACCTAGAAAAAGCATATAAAAAGCAAAAATAGATACTAAATTCTAACTAAGGCCTCTTTTTAAACTAAAAACTAAGCAGCCTGTACCTGGGCCATTCAAACTTAACACGCTTTACACAAAAGGATTTAGATGATCATGGAAAACATTTTCTGAGCTTGAATAATATTTTTTTTGCATACTTTTCACACTTAAATGTTTCAAATCATCAAATTAATTTTGATATCAGACAAAGAGTAAATAATAAATGATCAATTAATAATTCAATCAATTTCTTGTTGAATCAAGAATACACTTAAATACAACTTGACAAAGTGTAGAAGTTTAAAAGATTTCAAAAAACAAAATGTCATGCCACAATCTAAGGAAACCTAAAAGGGGATGATTAAGAAAGTCACTGACAACTATCAGATTACATTACTAAGGCTTTGGGACTCCAGTGAACCACACTGATCATGAATATGTGCAAATGGAGTGAACAGTGGTGAACTTTCCCAGTAGTGGGCCGGCTTACCAAAATTATTGCAAGAAATTCAGGCCTCAGTTGTTTCAGAGTTCATGATTCAACAATAAGAACGAGACCAGGCAAAAATGACATCTACTGAAAAGCCACTTCAGGACCTGGATGGCTTGCCGTAATTGATGAGTTTACTTTACACTTTTTTACACCTGCCAAGGACGTCATGTGATTACTTTGGTTTGTCTGTTTTCTAGCAGAATTAGACTTCTACTTAAACATTTATGTGGAAAAAAGAAAAACTGATGTTCTCAAGAAAATATCATGAACTGAAATAGATCCAGATCTTTCTCGGTCTATGAATTCATTTCATAGATAATGTGTATGAAATTTTTAGTCTCAACTAAGGTACCCAGTCTTGGGCTGAACTTGTTCACTTTTACATTTTAATCATGTATGTATTCCCTTTGGCTATTATTTTTAGTGCTTACCCATTACCGTACTTTTTGAGGTCACTTCTTTAATTAATGGTTGTTGTACCCCTAGCTACTGGAATGGTACTCCCTGAGGTGCTTGCTTCCCTGGTTGGGATAACTGCCTTTCACGGTGCTATAAATAACTGTCCTTATGTGAAAAGTCCCACATAAAAAGTTAGGAATAAAATATTTAATCGATGAAAGAAAAAAAAGATCAGATTGGCCCAGGTCCAGTGACAAAAAACAGCATTTATATTGCCAGAGTTCAGTCCAATGGGCCTTAAAGCTCTGACCTTCATCTCCCTCTATGCCAACTTTGCAGCCATGTTTTCTCCCTTGTAACATCCACTGTTCTAGAGGTAGGACACATAAGTGAAACACAAAACACACACATATACTATATACACACACACTAGACAAATGAAGCACCATACCACACGTAAAAGTACTTTCGCTGCTTTTGAAGTCACAGCTGTATAATCTACTTCAGGGATACGCAACACTAACAGCCTAATAAAAACAGGTGTGAGGCAAATGGATTAACAACACGTTAGAGAGACTGGGCAAAGGGTCAGAAATTCAATTCCAGCAAAAGGCCATGGAGAATATCAGTGGTGGTATTTACCAGGAGTGGTGGCATTATTCGCAGCTTCTCCATCTGCAGTGACCTTTATGAATATCTGCAGAGAGAGAAAAAGATCTTCCTTAACTTTCAAAACTTTTCACTCATTTAATATAAGTTCATCCTTTACTTTCTGAATATATTGTATCTTTTTTAATTTTCAATTGACACATCACTAGTACTGTGTGAAGGTAGAAAGCAACAGCAGAAAAATGACAGGGAAGAAAAGAGAAGGAAGAAAGAGATGCAGGATCCAAGCCTAATAAAGACGTTAACTAAAATTTCATAGCACTTGATGTTTAAAAAAAACTTTACAGATGTAGTAATATGGTTAAAAATGCTGCACGCAATGTTTTAAAGTACACAATTTTTTTATTTATTCCAATGAAAACAAATGTTGACCCTTTCAGAGCCTTTAAAAGTACTAATAAGGGCAAAAAAATCACAATGTTTGGCTCGTTTTATTTGGCTTATCAGAAATTCAAACAGGGTTTATCAAAATTCAAATTATCCAAGATTAAATAAAAATTTAAATATTCTGAAGAATCTTATGTTATCCACAGTATCAACACACAAAAGACATCCGCACCTCCTCTAGTGATGTATCAGAGATGCCAAAGCTGCTTAGACCCATATCAGCAAGTGTCTCCTCCAGCTCTCTAAACAAGCTAGCATAGGCCCGATGTTTAAACCCTTTACTGGGGAGCAAATAGGTCAACTCCTGTCCAATCATCTCAATCAGCTTGGCCTCGGGGACATGGTGGTGGATAAGACTTGTGATGCTGTCTACATCCCCTGGAGAGAGAACAGAAATTCACATATAAATGAGCTACTTAAGAGCAAAATGTTCCCAAAATAGCAGAAACCAAGACAAGGACAAAGGAACAAAAACTGCTTGAGATGCAAAAAAAAAGAAAGAAAGAAAGAAAGAAAAGAAAAAAAACCCCAAAACAAATAATTTTATTCAAGCACTAAAACGCATAAGCAAATTTATACTTCACCAGCTTCACGGGGTTGCATCTTAAGTATGTGTCCTCAGGCAGAACAGGAATAGCAAGCTCATCGGTCAATATGACCATTAAATTGGGAATGTGAAAAAGTCTGTTTATGTTCTGTTTCAACTTTGATAAGTGGGTCAGTGATGCAAATTCCAAGAAGTGCACACTAAAACGTATAAAAAACTCAGCAGGTTGCACACACACGGGCATTTTCTCTGCTACACTTGTGAGGGCGCCCAATCACATCAAGAACATGTTTCTGAAGCAGCTTCTTCCACCAGTAAAAGAGCACAGACTTTTATGCCCAAATTCAAAAGAAAAAAAAATATATAAGTTTTAATCAGGCAGGGCTATACTGTAAATGGGTGATGCTTTGCTGTACTATACATTTATTAGGTACACCTGTTTAACGGCTTATTATTACAATTGCCAGTAGTGCATTAAGGTATATATAATTGGCATATAGACATGGTCAAGATGCCCTTCTTGAGAGCAAACATAGCACCAAAAGGGTGAAGAAATGTGATTCAAGTGACTTTGATTGTGGCATCACTGTTGGTGGCAGACAAGCTGCTCTGAGACAGAATCTGAGACACTGCTGATCTGCTGGGATTTTTCTGCACAATCATTGCTAGGATTTAGAGAGGATGACCAGAAAAAGAGAAAATATCCAGTGAACAGCAGTTCTCTGTGTGAAAATGCCTTTTTTCCAGAGATCATCTGGAAAATGGCCAGACTGCTTTAAGCTGACGGAAGATAACTGTCAATCAAATAACCTTGTTACGAACAAGGTAGAAGGGAATGTCTGCGGAATGCAGAACAGTTTGAACCTGCAGAGCTATATCTGCAGAAGACCACAATGACTATCAGTCCTATCAGGAACAGGATATTGAGGACACAATTTGCATGGACCCACCAAAGTTAGACACTAAAATCTTGGAAAAATGTTGTAGGTGTGATGAGTCTGAGGCTTAGTCCACACGTAGCCGGGTTTTTTCAAAAACGAATATCTGCCCCTGAAAAAACTTGCATCCACACCACCTCGTTTTTAAAAAAAAAACTCCATCCACATGTAACCGCATAAGGACATTGTTAAGAACATTCATTGACATGCCAGACCTGTAGGCGGCAGTAGTTCCCCATATCCTATCCAGTCAGGTTAACATTTTGCCTTCCTGCTTACATTCAACAAAACATTAAACATGTAAAAACAAACAAGCACAAAGCGCTTGGACAATTGATAACGCGAGTGCACCTCTATGGGCAAACCAGAAACAAATCACAAAGACGCAAACTTGACACAGAGAGACAGACTGAAAGAATATAACACACGACAAACTAATGAACAGAACCAAACCTAGAATAATAAGCCAAACAGCACAACTCGAAAATCCGAACATAATTCATAATCTAGAAAAACACGAAAATATAAAAAACAGAAAAAGCTGGGTCAAAATGACCCAGAACCGTGACGATGAAGAGTGGAATCGCGATTTTAAAAAAGATTTTGAAAATCAGTTTTTTAAATTGGATTTCGAAAATGGGTTTACAAATGCAGAATTTATTCTACAATTCATTTTTTTTTTTTTTATTTTGATGCGTGTGACTCTTGTAGTTCTACATACCATTGATGGTAATGGGGGTATGTGCTTTTCTACACCTCCAGAAGTCCACTATCATCTCTTCTTTTTTGGGACTTTTAGGGTGAGATGGATCTTTTGGCACTAAAGTTTAAAGGCACTGACTTCCTCCTTGTAAGCTGTCTCATCGAGTTTGGTGATAAGACCCACCACTGTTGTGTCCCCCACAAGTTTCACAATGAAATTGGAGATGCTAGTGGCCATGCAGTCGTAGGTGTAGAATGAATACAAGAGAGGGCTCAGTATACACCCCTGACATAACAACTCACTGCCGTCTGCAAAGGCTGCATGACGTCACACCAGTCACACCCGTGACACCCGTGACACCCATGACATCGGTCACAGGGGTCAAACCGCACTGCCCTTCAAACCGGTCACACTGGTCAAACTGCATCGCCCTTCAGAAAGGTCACACCGTGCTGCCTGCAGTGTGTAACACAGTTTCACAGATAGCGCATTCTAATGGGTAGCGCATTTTAATGGGTAGAGCGATTTCACAGGTAGAGCGGTTTCACGAGCAGCATGGTTTTACGGACAGCTTGGATTGTCACTTCACCCGTTGACCACTGGTGGTGGTCGGAGGGCCCAGTGGCGCCAGTGTCCAGCAGCCTCGCCTCTGTCACAGTGCGCCCCAGGGCAGCTGTGGCTACAAT
>VUQR01003579.1:1327-16788 GCA_015108515.1 Hemichromis elongatus
ATTTTTGTATTTCCTTCTGATATCTGTACCTGAGCTGAGGTGACGCAAAAATTTCCCCGTCGTGGGATCAATAAAGTCTTATCTTATCTTATCTTATCTTATGTTGTTCAATTATCCACCCATCCAGTCATCTTCTTCCACCTGTTCAAGGGTTTGTGAGGACACAGATCTAAGCTCCAGTTCTTCATGGAGATATCAAGGAGTTTCCAAGCATGCTGAGAAGCTTAATCTTTAGTATGTCCTGGATCTGCACCAGGGTTTCCTCCTAGTCGGAAAAAGGCACATTCATTAGGCATCCGAGTCAGAGGCCCAACACATATCAACTGGCTCTTTTCCATATGAGAGTAGTAGTAGCTTTACTCTCAGAGTCCCTCCCAAATTACTGAGCTTCTCACGCAATTTCTTAGGGGGAGCCCAGCCTAACTTCAGAGGATATGAGAAAAAGCTTGTATCCGTGATCTTATTTATTTGGCCACTGCCCACAGGCCATTTTTGAGGGTAAGATTACAGATTGCCTAGTAAATCGATGGGATTCCCTTCACACTTAACTCTCTCTTTACCTTACCCAACCAACCATATCCCTGTGTCAATACATCTGTCAAACTTTCCACTCTCCCCCCACTCATGAATAAGACTCCACTTAAACTCCTTCACTTGAAGCAGAAACTCAGTTCACTTTTTCTACTAAACTATATTGTGTTAAAAAAAAAAAATTCTGTATTTTGTCTGTAAACACATGCATACTCAAAACAATTACAAATGTATTCAAGTGGTACATTTATTTTTATTAAACCTTTAGAATGAAATACACCCTTTACCAAATGCTCCATCATGTCCTGAATAAGATTTTCTTAACTTAAATCAAAAAGCTCTACATGATATAACTACTACAAAAAAATAGCTACAGCATGACCGAGGTAGTGGAACGATAGAATGTTTGCAAACAAGTGTAACCTGATGTCAGCTGCTCATGAATCTGAATGTCTGTACACTCTGCATCATTTCACCTGTCAGGTATGGCATGTGTCGGAAGTGATCCCCTGACATAAAGTGATGAAAAGACTGATGCAGAGAAGTAGTTGGCAAATGCAGATGGCATTACTACTTGAGAGGAAACAAAATTAAAATATTCCAGAATGTCAGCAAGAAATTGGGTCAGTAATTTTATTTTGGTAAAAAAAATCTATTTGGGGATATTCAAGATGCTCAGAGTGAGTCCACTTTCAAAAAGAGAGGCAGAGAGTGCATGAGTAGGACAAGGTACAAATGGGTGGTATGCAACATAGGAAGGAAATGATGGGAATAGGGTTGGCTGGCTACTGTTTGCGCCGTTCTCCCTGCCCGTATCTGCCACTGAAACATTTCAGAGTACTTCAATCTGTTCCCTGCCCCCAGCTAGACACGATGACCCCTCTTTCCTGAGTAGCTGTGAGGAAAGGGGTTAGGGTTGAGAAAGGGAAAGAAAAGGAGCCCAGACTGCTGCACAGTATGTTGCTCTTTTGTCCAGCAACTTCTTACAGTGTGTGGACATCAAAAACTCTGATGCACCTGGCTTTCTATATATATTTAATTTTTATATATATACACATATGTACATACATACATATAGAAGTAACATCATGGAGGAGGGGGGCTGAACAACAGCAAGTTCATTAGCCAGCCAACCGTTTCACACAGAAAGCCGCACATCACTTTGAGCAACAGCTGAAGCCACATATAAAAAGCCAGGGCAGTCCCCTCTTTCGTTGGAGTGGCAAATCACTGTCACTGTATCTTATCCCCTCAGACATGCCCCTGCAATGATTCACAGACTGAATCGATAGCCAGGATCTGGCCTGGTTTCCACCACAAGGCCACACAAGCAGGCACTCCTAAGATTTATATTATGCCAAAACAACATTTAGTCACCGTTTTTCAAACAATTCTTGCCAGAGGAGATGGTGTGCCAAATTTAGTGCAATTTAGTTAAAAGAATAGTTCTGGAAATGTTGCAGTGATGTGCTGGACATGGCTTGCTGATTCAAACCCCTGGCCTGCAAAGAAGAGTTTGAGGTAGTGTTCAGAGGCCCATCTTCATTAATCCTGGCCTTGGACTTTATAACTGCTCCAAACTCAATAACCATTAACTCATGTGGCAGCAATGGAGCAATGTCTTTATTAAGCAGCAGTGAGTTAACAAAGCAGCTGTTTGTATGTGTGCTTGGAAGACACAGCTTTCTTTTTCTTCAAATTGGAAGAATCACGATAGCCTTCCTTTGTTGGGAACACATGAGTGTTGTGTAAATTGTGGCACAGAAGCTTAACCTCCTCACAGGGGGAGACTCAGAGCTAACTGCAACACATTCTCCCTGACTCTAGAAGCGCACTCTTCTAGGGAAACTTTGAGTAAACCTCTGAGCGAAAAAGTTACTCATGAATACCATGTTTACTTCTTCCCCTTGACATCACACGCATTACGTGCACACACTATAGCAGCGCTTCAGAAAGCAAGTGAGTGAGCAGAAGAGGATACGCTCTGATGTGGATACGCACAATGCTCATGAAAACACACTCTCACAAGTTAGACGGATGACCACAGCTTCTCGAGGCCCCAGAGCCAAAATGGCACTATTATTAAGTTTGTGTATTCTTGAGAGAAGTAAAGTGCCATTAGTAGGGTTTCACCAAGATGAGGAAAGTAGGCCAAATTGCACACGTTGGGTATTCTTCATGAGGATACACAGCCATGAATGTTACTCATTCACCAAACTTCCAGAGATCAGTTAATATGTGATCTATTAATCCTACTTATGGTCAACTCACAACAACAAAAAAGCAAGCTGTAGCACATTTATTTTGAGCCTCAGAAGAAGAATCTTAGATTGCAGTTTTTTGGGTTTTTTTTATTACCAGACTGAGACCATACCCATGAGATATCAGTCCAACCCGCCAGAACACCTGCTGACCAAAAAGTGATAGCTTACATATTCTTCTTTTGATTTTGGGAAGTTGCTGCAAGCTGTGCCCCCAGAATCTATTTGGATCAGTGACATGCTGATGTCCTGTGTGTGTGTCAACATACACTTTATAAAAGGCCACAGAAAATGTCGTGTTAGAGTGCTGTCGGGGTCAAGAGAAGCTTAACCACAAACTGACATGCTGTTTTGCCAAGAAGAATGGCTTGGACTGCGTCACATCAAATCCAGCACAGACAGGCACACCGTTTCTGTCACGTTAAACAGGAGAGCCCCAGTGTGAGCCAGTTAGCATGCAGAGCAGAGAAGCTTAATTTATTTTTTTATTTTTTTTTTAAAAAAAGCAGAGATGCACCAGTGAGCACTTGATGCAGAGCTGCTGATTCAGATAATTAAAATACAATATGGTATCTTTAATGGTTAAGCAACATGTTAAAGACAGTCCGTGTCTTTCAGGCAAGGATGCTGGTTGAGCACCAGCAATCACGACTCTAAGTTAACATTCTGCTCTTCCTGAGCATCAGCACCACCACGCCTAATTTAAAATACCAAGAAAGTGACAGTCTACAGTTCTTGTCTTTTTTTGAAACACTGTAATTACTGCTGACCCACACAGGCAGCTACCAACCCCCTGTTTCTAACTGTAAAAATGCTTTCAGCTTAATCACCAGCCAAACATGGAGTTTAACTCCCAAGGAAGTGATCAGGAACACAAAACGCACAAAGAGTAGGAGTCAAAGGTTAATAGGAGTTAAGTGAAATCTTCGGCCAGGTTATTTTGTTGCAGTATAAACACCCACTAAAGTGTATATCCCAACTCAGGTATGCAATACGCAACAGATTTCACTCTGAAGGATTAGACACTGCTAACCACCTAGCCCTGGGCCTTCGTGGATTAATAGAATAAACCGTGTCTTCAGGAAACTGCTCATCCTGCAAAGGGACCACAACTCCAACATCTTGGACTACACCTGGCAGTAGTGATAATTCTGTGTCTAAGATTTGGAGAGCTCTGAGGTGGTGGAGAACTGGATCAACTGCTGATACAAGGAGCTTACCAAGGCTAGGGCACAGAAACAGGACTAGCATCAGCACATGTTGAAGCCCATGCACAGGTCAAGAAGATCACAGAAGAGACAAGTGATTCCATTAAGCCGCCATTTATTTAGCACAAAGTATTTGGTTATTAAGGTGCAAAGTAGCCTTTGAGCCTTGCTTTCACTATGCAGTTGCATTGACTCGCTGGCACAAATTCTCCTGGGAAAATGAGGGCTCAATTGCTCGACCAAGACAGGAGACAGGACAATAATGTTTTATTTATTTATTTTGACCCAGCTCTCACCAGGTAGCTGAAATAGTAGACAAACCAGAGTAAGAAAGAGAGAAAAAAAAAGGTAGACTTAAAATTGCTTCATCTGAAATAAAACAATAAAGAAGTTTGCCTATTTTTTTCTTACCTGACCACATGTTGGCTCTAACAACTTCAGGTTATACAATACATACACTGCTAAATGGTTACAGTTACTTTTCCATTGAAATAATTAATTTAATAGTGAAGCATCAGAGTTCGTCAGCTGCCCCACTCTTCTCAGTCCACTCATCCTTCTCCTTTACCTTCAGTTAAAGCAACCCAGAGGACAGATCTGCCTTCCATCTGCCAAATGACTCCACTGCTTATAAGGAGCTTTGATAACAGACTTGCAGCAATGAAACTGGCCTGACAGCTGAAGGCAGATGCTCAGTTCACACAAACATTTATTGATTAAATGTTCTAGTTGTTTTTTGGACACATTCAAAAGAAGAAAGACAATTCGGGCATCTAAGAAAAACCAGAAAGAACAAAAAATTATGCTGTGATCAGAGCCAATTAACGTGTTCCTCAAATGAGCTTGTGGGCCATTCCAAGAGGAATTAAGCTTCACAAGGATGATTTGTCTATCCTTTGCGTGGTGCAAACACACTAAGGGAAAGTTAAATTGAGCTGTCTGCAGCATTTAAAGAACCTGTTAGAATCTCCTGCCAATTGCTGGGGGTGACTAAAAGCTAGTCATTTTTGTCATCATCATCATCATCATCATCATTACAATCCGCTCTCTTGGTAAACAGTGATCACAAAGCCACCAGAAACATTTAACAGTAGCATTAGCTTACTACACAGCATGCAAATGTGGCAAATGTGCCATGCCTGTGGGCCTATACATAAAAACTAAGCTGATAGGTAATATGGATGCTAGATGCAAAAAGAATGCAAATAAAAACTCTTTAAATAATCCACATTAAAAACACCCTTGTCCTTTCTTCAGTCTAATTTAAGTGTTCAAAAGATCATTTAGGCTGGCGATCCTGGTGTGAGAGGTGTTGAAAGCCTCATGGTAAGGAATGGTGTCAGTATGCGTGTTCATTTTGTTCACTGACTGATGAAGGCCTGTCACTCTTCACTGCTCTACCAATCATCATCTAGAAATGGCTACAGGGGGAAATACATTCTTTCGGATCTTTCAAAACTGCACTGCTGGCTTTTGACATTCTCACACACACACAGACACGTTGTGATACATCATATACAGTGTTGAACATGTGTCACTTAGACATGCCCACCACAAGCTCACAGGAAGTCTAAGAGCGGCACACTCACAAGTGACAAAGATAAAGGCAAAGAGAGCAATATAAAAAACAGAAAAAAAGAAAAAGTAGCAGCGTGAAAAGAATATAAATGAAAAAGAGAGGGGCATGAGAGAGAAAAAGATGTAAAAAACTAATGAGTCAAGGTCATGTCAATAATAAAACTGTTTATCCCAACAGTGCTGTTTGTAAACGGAAAGACGGTGGCACTTGGTGACTGTGTGTGTCAGGAGCAGTATTTGTTTAGCAGCAGGAGTGATGAGAGGATGGAGTGGAAGAGGAATTTCCCGCTGAGTGAACAGATATACAATCGCCGCACTGCCCCTCTGACCAGGCCAAGACACAGGAACACAGAAAAACAAATAAATAACATACATGCAGACTAGTCATTTTACCTCCACCTGCTTGTCAGTTTGGTTGATTTAAGCTGAATGATGATAAACTAAGAATAAAGACAGAGGATGTTGTTCTATAAACTACCTTTAACTGACTTTCAAAGGAAAAGGTAGACCGACTCAAACAGTCTGATGAAAGGCATGTTGTACTGACGTCAGGAAGCCAACCAAACAGGTCTTCTGAGCATGGCTGCGAATGCAGCTGTAGTAATTACTGCAGCTGTATGAGCTGCTCACTTATTTTTGGAATTCTCTGCGCGTATCTGAGCTCCACTCTTTGTATCCTGGTTGGGCTATTTGTCAAGTTGAGAACGACTGTAGAATACCAAATTACCTAACAGATTAAGGCAGACTGCTGGTGCTGCCTAGCTATTTATCTAGCACATTTATGGTTATTGTTTTTGCTCACATGTGGGTGGAGCAGAACTTCATTTCGAGAAAATGACACTAACAGGTTGTACTTTGGCTATTCAACGTGTACTCCACTACTTAAGACTATACTGTGTGACTCAGCACCACTGTCTAAAGTCTGGAACTGCTGTGTTAGCCATGTGCTTAAATTAGATTAGCAAACAGGTTGCTACCTCTGGAAGCACAAGGAAGGTTTCAATTTTGGCCAGTTTTACAGCTATGTGACTTTAAGGCTGGACTATGAACTCAAGGAGAGTCAGTAAGAATGGCATAATGACAAACCTTACTCAAAAATACTGATTGTTATTATTTCCAACAGACTAATGATTATTCATACTTTGTGTGCCAGCACCTATTTGACATCGTGTACCTCCTTTTGTCCAAAAATGGACATCTCTTGAGAACAAACCTATAAAACAAACATAAGAAATGATTTCACTGTGTCCATTTGCACAGCCAATGTGCCCAGACAAACAAGCTCTTCTTCAGCAGCTAAAACCTGGAGACCAAAGCCATTTTCCTTTTTTTGATTGGGTGCCATTATGAATACAATGATTATTAATAGGGCTGTCAGCGTTAATCGCGTTAAAATGGCGTTAACACAAAACTCGCGTTAACGCGGCAAATCTCCGGTAACACGTTAACGCGGATCGCCCTTTGTGTGGGCTGGACGCGCTAACGCGTTAATCGAGCTCTCCGTCCTTTCCGTTGCGTTAACGCAATTTTAATGCTGACAGCCTTAATTATTAATCATGTTTGATGGATAAGTATGGGGCCTGTCCACATTCTGTTTTTGTTGTCGTTTTTGTTTTTTTATGATGTCATTAAGCAATACAGGAAACAAAAGACCAGCGCAATCTTTTGAAGAGAGTTTAGATTAACTGAAACTGTGCATGGCACATGACTGAGGTGTAAGTATCACTAAAGAAAGTTTGCTACATCACATGGACACACTATTGCTTGAGGGCCTGAACTTGACTTTCCAAAATTAATTGATTTTGAGGAACTGAGCTGTACATGCTTTACCATTCATAAACTATTTAAGGAGGAAAAAAAAGCCAGGCTCTTTTTTTTTTCTTTTTTTTTTAAATAACAGCAAGGCATGGACAGCCCACCATTGTCCTGTCACATGAGAAAAGGAGGATTAATAACGGAGACAGACGTCAAGCCTTGTCCACAGACAGAGTTGGAGCAGCCAAGCAAGCAGAAAGAGAGACGGACAGGCAAGTAGGCAAAGACTGCAGAGCTTCAGAGGATGGAAAATTACCAGGGCTCCACAATCAGCTGGGCACCTTTGATCAGCGAGAGCCCAGGCACCAATTACTGCCGGATAATCGGCAGCCCCTCAGAGGCCTGACGACCTGCAGGCAGTGTGGGCACAACGGGTCAGTGACCACCAGGCAAAGGCCTGGTCAACAAGGCTCACAGAGCCAAAAGCTGATGGTGGCCCTCGCTGAAATGCTGCATGAAGGCGGCCAAACAGAGAAGCAGCACAGCGAAGCCATTGTTCCCCTCCTGCCGACTCAGCACACTGGCACTCTCACAAGCCAGACATCCCTCTCTGCAGACCGCTCAGTAGTGAAGGAAGAGAGCTACGGTGTGGAGTGTGTGAACCTGCTACAGCACATGTCATAGTTTTTCTACATACTGCCCCCGTTGTCTGTGCTGACAGGTACATGACATATGCAGAACAAATGTGCACACGCATGCTGATCAAACACCTGCCCCTGTAACTGTGGTAAACAAAACGCTGCAGTGCACAAGGCACCACGAGCTGCACAGTGATGCAACACACATGAAACACATTCCACGCTGCCTTCCTGCATGATAATCTATTCCTACGCAGGAAAAAGGCCAACCTGCCTGTTCCCGAATTACTACACGTTATCTAAGAGGAATGTGGACTGACAAAGATGTTAAAACCAAACTGTGACATTTCAAACACAACTCTTACATTTTTCCTCTTTCTCATACTGATTGGTATAAATCAGCAGTGATTTATAAACAAAAAAACAAAAAAAGTGTCTTCACTTGAACAAAACATGATATTCACCTCATTAATAATTGACGTCTTTCTTGTGCTGGGGAACGTTCATTATCGATTAGGCTACGCTAGAGTGTTGCTTGGTGTGCCGGTGCTCCCTCCACTGTCAACAATACAGCGGTCTGAAACAGTTCTGACCACCACCAGAAAAAACTCCTGCAGTGGTGCATTACAAGAACAACTCAGAATCATCTCTGATTCCTATGCTTGTTCATACCATACTGTTATCTAAGAGAAATCCCAGCAGCAGCCAGCGGACTTTGGATGAGGCACACTGCAGTTATACAACAGGCAGTGCTGGTAAAAGCAGACCCATATGGGCCAGAAGGAGCTCCCCTGTAAACCAAGAGTTAGAGGAGGAATTTGCTCACGAAGCAGCAACATCTGAACAGACGAGAGATGTTACACTGGAGGAAAAGAGCTCGTTTATGAGGCCATAAAGCAGACAGCTTTCGAGACCGGTATCAATGTCATATTTTCGAGCTGATTTCAAAGATGTTTCTTAGTGTTGACACAGCTGTACCTCATTTGACATGTTAATTCATTATGTTGCGTGCAAACGGATGTCCCTATAAAAACATGTATTTTCATTAAATCAGGCAAGCAACACCTCAGAAATGTACCAGTGTTTATTGCTTTTTACCCCCACACAAAAATAACCAAGAATAAACATTAGAACACAGCATTATTTTATAGATTTATGATTTATATCAGTGGTCCCCAACCTTTATTGCGCCACGGACCGGTTTATGTCCGACAATATTTTCACGGACTGGCCTTTACAGTGTTGCAGATAACAAAATAAAACCAATACCGGTACAAAAAAAATTTATTCATAACACATGGGAAAAGACACAGGGAAACGGAGTTAATGATAAAAACGAATAAAAATCCTGAAAACCATAAATTTCACACCTGAACCTAAACTCTCGCGGCCCGGTACCAAATGACTCACGGACCGCTACCGGTCCATGGCCCGTGGGTTGGGGACCGCTGACTTATATCACACATAAACTTCAAGCTTTCAATAGCTGTCAGTTTTCAATCAATGCTATTCTATGGACACACTCTACAAAATAACTACTGATTAAGATAACAACAAACAAACACTTTTATGTGTTTGATGATGTGTAAATGATAACACACCAGCATTCTCTGTATTACAACACTACTATGGCTTACTATGCTTTCTTTGACTTGCCTCCATCAGCATCATAACTCAGTGCATTTCTAAACCCAGTTCCACTGAGACATCAAAAATTGTGGGTGCAAAGGAAATTCTTATCAAGCACTGTAAAACAAAGGGGTAATTTCAAGTAAACTCGGGAATCAATAACATGACAGCTATTAGATTTAAAATGTAAAAACTATTATTTGATTCTGATTAGGGCTGGGACGACGCGTTGACGTAATCGATTATGTCGACGTATTTGTAAATAAAATGTGCGTCGATGCATCGTCACTTTCAAAACAGACATGGCGGCAGCGAGTAGCGGCAACATGAGTGAGGCAGCCGCAGTCCACTTAAATCACTCCACCCGAACACGCAGTTCTACAGTATGGGGATATTTTAACAGAAAAGGAAGTAATTCAGTCGTTTGCCGGCTTTGTAAGGTGGAAATGGCCTATCATATAAGCACGACGGCTATGACCCAGCACCTCAAACAATGGCATCCAGGAACTCACACACACACACACACAGAAACGTGAGAAATGGCAACAAAATGGATTATTTTTTTGTGAATGAAGAGCACTTTTTTGCAGAAAGCAAAGTGAACGTTACATTTTTTTTGTTTAAAGACACCATTGCTGCTATTTATTTTAAACGTTTTGTTAACTTTCCTTAAATTTATACATGTTTGCACATTTAATTTCTTGTTAAATGCTATCTCTAATATAAGATTGTACTACTACTACAACTTTATTTGGCTATTTTTTTTTTATTAAAAGGTGTTCAAATGAAGAAAATTGTGTTTTTTATTGAGATACATAAATCAAATCAAAATAGAATCGGATTGAAAAATTAATCGTTAGATTCATCGATGCATCGAAAAATTAATCGCTAGATTAATCGATTAGGAAAATAATCGTTTTGCCCAGCCCTAATTCTGAGATACATTAAAAAAAACATTTACTTAACCAGGAAGATCCCATTGATATTAAAAAACCTCTTTTTCAAGGGAGACCTGGCCAAGATAGGCAGCCGGCAAGTGTCTCACAGTTACAAAAGTTAAACACAGGTAGCAACAACACACATGCAAAAATAAATGAAAAATAAAAAATAAAATAAAAAATAATAAATTGTGTATGTGTATTGTGTATGCAAGGAGGTTTTTTTATTCTGTGGCACCAACTTCGTACATTTTGTTGGGTCATCTCGCGTTTTCTGCTGCATCATCCAGCAACCACTGTGGTGGTTACCAGGAAACTGGTTCCACAGCAACATTGATACAACAGGGTGATGAGAGGAGGCGGGGCCAAGAAAATCCATGACTATTGTGCAGATTAGGCTGAACTATACTGGAAGCTGCCTGCAGATGGTCAGTGTGCAAGAGAACGGTGCAACTGTCACCCATGCTATGGACAGGCAGTCATTTGACATAAACACATGCAGACATATCACTTAGTGTTAAGACAAGTAGTAATTACACCAACCGCGGTCTGAGTTTACGTAGTTCATACACAGGAACTGAGAAAGGGATGCACAGCGGTGGTTTTACAAGATCAATACCGAAACCTGACTTTGTATCAGAATCTTTAGTCACGTTATAAGCAGCTGAAGTCTTAGTTCAGGTGACAGACAAAAACTTTTCCAGTAGTAGATGTGCAAAGTAAAAATAGCAGGAAGCACAGGAGCTCTTCTCTGAGCTCTGTATGATGCCAAGGGGAGAGGATTTAGCCAATATGGCCCTCTCCGGTGAGAAACTCTTGTTGTGACAACAGAAGCCCCACCCACCTGCTGTTCAAATCTTCCATCTGAGAGGAGCAGATCATCATAGGATGGGAGAATATCTTACATGCAGGCTGGAAAGGAGCTAAAAGCAGTTTCAAACAGTTATACGAACTGCGGAGCTGCACCAAGGGCTAGTGCAAGATAAATAAGGTTTTTCTTTTTAAACTATTAATCCTACATTAGCCCAAGAACAAAAATAAGGACCTGTAAACGAGCATTACAGTCCCCTTTAAAAGGCAAATAACATCTAGAAAAGATCAGAAATATAAATATATAAATCCCAGATTGAAACCGCTTCCAGTGGCTATTTTTATACCTGATCCGATGTCGCTGTGGCCTACTGTTAACATTTTGGTCGTTCCTATCGTTGTGCTTTATAAATAAACATCTCTTTCTGAAGCATCACGCACCACAGTTAAAATGCTTACACATCTTAGCACTCCAACTAGAACTGGTTACTCCTAACCTGTGAGATACACTAGCGGTCACTCCATTCTGGGTCACTCATAATTAAAGCAGAGATCAGAGGGCTGAATAAAGCATGAGCTGTTCTAGTCCAGGAGGCTCAGGTATCACTATTATAGGAGCCTAGAGAGGGACAAAGGAGTCCCTGAGCCCCATACCATACCAAGGGAGGAGTCGCACAGACACTAACCTGAAAGGCAACTCCTTGCATACAGTGATGCACCCCCAACCCTCCTGGCCCTAATCCATAGTTTCAACAGCCAAGGCGAAATGAGGAGCTCAAAGCCCTTTGGACCTAATTACAAGCTAAAGATATTGTCCCTAACGGGGACACTTTAGGAATCGAGTTCAAAGCAGTAAAACACCATCTAGGGCCCACCTTAAACTGTTATTTTTTTTCCACTTTCTGAAAAGAGTGCTAACAAAGCCAAATGCTGCCACTAAGAAACAGCCTACAGATACAAATACTGCACGGTTTGCATAAAACAGGGCAAATAAAAGTACTTTGAACCAGAGAAAAGAAACATGATTTGAAAAACAGCTACAAGTACTTCAAACACTATTTCTGTTAATATGTAGAAACATTGAGAATTATCCAAGTGATGGGAAATTGCTTCTTTACCTCTTGGACATCAGGTGCAGTATGTATATATTTGATTACAATATTACACTGACAGTGAAGTAAATGTATTTTTGCATTGGCTGAAAGAATTACATTACTGTAAACAGGGTTTATGAGTTGTAATAAAAATGCAGCAAATAAACATGTTCAGTTAGCCTGTGTGTGGGCATGTAAGCAAACTCTAAAATGCTTATTTGTCTTTATTTTTCCATTTATTTCCATTTGTTTACAACTTGGAAAAGATTTTCCCCAAGCAGCTGACATGTGTGAAACTGTCTTGAACAACAATAATCTTCTTCTGTGTTAGAAGACAACACGGTTTACTAACAAAGATAGCAAACACAGAAGTTCAAATCAACTCCACACATCCTATTTTAGGCTACTTATGTTGAAATGGGGTCAGCGGCACATTTGAGATCCTGCCTCGAAAACCTCTCCTCTGGTTGAATCCTCTCAGAGTGTCTTTGCTGGATCTAATCCAGCAGAGAATATGAAGCTAGCAAGTGTAGACTGTATCGATTCAAAGGAATCGAATGCCACATAGACCTGGATGTTAACCCCTTTCTTTTGTGAGGGGGACCATTAAAATACAATGGACCTTTTTACAATGCTTCCTTTTTGGTGGCATCCATTATATACATCAGTTTCTCCGTGCTTATTCAAAGCAGAAGCATTTAATTTGGTGGATTTTATTCATTTTGTGTCACAATGTCCAATTAGAGTTTATAAATAAAAACTTACAGACTGCAAGCAGCATTCTTAGGGAGCAGCATTTTGGTACTTGTGAAACAGAAGGGTGTCAAAACACATCCCGCTTTAGCGTTTGATGTTAATGACAGCATTGTCTGTATTGTCGTGTCATAATCTCGCACATCTACATCATCAAAAGACCCACGCATTTGGATAACATTCTCACGCCTGACGAAAAATCACTTGGAAGAGCATCGGTTTTGCAGGCATCTCGGTGAAGATGAGTTTACAAACACCTTTTTCTCGCATTCCCACGCAGGTCAGGTTTAATAAGTAAACATCTGAGCATTTAATTTAATGGCTGCATCACTTCTACCAAGAACTGGTGTTGACAAAAAGCACAGGTTATGGATAACAACATTGAAACTGGCTCAGATGACACACACACATCACCCTGATCCAGACTGTTTGACGATAACGTGAAAATTAAAAAAACAAAACAAAAAAAGAACAAAAAACAAAGAAACATTAGCCACATCATTCCATTTCTTAATGATTAGGGTAACGCTCGACTGAATGACTGAATGCTAAGCTGACAGTGACATTCACTCTAATTTCACCATGAGCAGCAAGAGGCTCAGCTATCACTCTCTCATCAGGGTCCTATCAGGGTAAAGCTTTAGACTGCATCGTCATCATACAGCAACTTTATCTACCTGCAGTTGCATCACTACTCAGTATTCACATGTACAACTCACTGCCAAGTGTAGGCCCCGCCTCTGAGAACAGAGCAAAATGCTGAAAGTTAAGGCTAGATTCTCCCACAGAGTGAATCACAAAGCCCAGGACAGAGACTTGCTCCTGCATTCTCCTCCTCTCCCAAACAGCTGACAGACTTACACAGTAGGTTTGGTGGCTGGTAGCCAACTTTGCCTCCCTCATCCTGTGAGATGAGCTAAGCCATTCCTTTCAAAATTTGGAGAAAAAATAATCGTATCTCTCTCTCTCTCTCTCTAAGGGAAAAGCAACCGAGTCCCCCAAAAAGAACACAAAATGAGCCTTTGGAGACTGCTACATACATAACCAAAAAAGGGTCTGTATAACCTGACCCTACAGATGTCTGCAAATGTATTTTAGGGCTGAGTAATTTAGACACCACTAGCAAAAAATATTGACAAAAATCACAGTCCTGGCAATTTTCTTTTGAGTGAAGGCTAAATTGTCTCTGATGGGCACCAAAATGTTGTAAATGCAGAACAAACCCTGGATAAGAGCTGACATCAAAATAAACTGCATCTCTATGGTCATTACTGGGCTACAACTAGGGATAAATAACAATAATGAAACTAGTTCTCTTTCCTGTATTGCTTTTATAGTTCTTTGAGGATTTTTTTTAAAAGCATTAAGACAACGCTGTTTCTCTAGAAATTACCCAATTGATCCATCCAGTTCAAAATCACTGTTAAAAATATCATATTGTCAGATCTTTTTTGATCGTTTTGTTTTTATTTTCTGCCTTTTTTTCATTATCTAAAAAAAAGCCTATTGTTTCTTTCAGCTTTTTAACACACTATCATTAAACATTTAGCATGTGCAAAACTGACATGACACAACAGATAACTATCCCCTGTCATCAGTAAATGTCATCTTCCCTGCAGATAGGCTGACACCAGTCAACAGCTGATGTGCGTGCAGTCCTAATGTTCTCTACACTCACTTTATTAGGTTCACCTGATCAACTACTTGTTAATGCAAACAAGTGATTAGCCGATCACATGGTAGCAACTGGCATAGCTGGCTGAGCAGACCAAATTCAAACTGAGCATCACAAAGGGGAGGAAAGCTGAGGAGCACAACATACAACATGTCCAATCCTAAAGCAGATGGGCTACAGCAGCAGAAGACCAAATCAGGTGCCACTCCTGACAGGTAAGAACAGGAACTCTGGGTTTACCAAAATTGGACAACAGTAGGCTTAAAGAACATTGTCTGGTCATGGTGGATTTCACATCATAAATGTGAAGCTGACAAATCTGTCAATATGGACCAGAATGTCTGCTGAATGTTTCCAGCGCCTTGATGAATCTGTGCCACAAAGAAATTCTGTTCTCAATGAAAAAGGGGGTCAAACCTGGTACTAGCATAGTACACCTAATAAAAAGCATACATACTGAATAGCACTCGACTACATCAACCACTGCTCTGAGCACTCTGAAACTGAGTGCTAGTATTGTAAGCAGAATAAAATAAGCAATGCAGGACATTTTTTTTTACTTCTTTTTTTTTTTTTTTACTATAATAAAAA
>VUQR01003579.1:16808-27673 GCA_015108515.1 Hemichromis elongatus
CAGTGTTTTCCAAACAAATAACTTATCCTGTGCATTATTTCAGGTCATAAACTCCATCGCTGTTCCAATAATAAAATGCCTAATGACAGAATCCAAATAGAATTAGCGTCCAATAAACAGGATGTTTCCACCGTATGGTTGTGCTCCTGGGGCTATCACACAATCTATCATGTGGTTATCTTAGTAAAGTCTCCACGTGGAACGTAATCTGACCACTAATGGTTATCTGATCATGAACGACAGACTTCTTGATCTCTTTTGCAAAGAAAGATTCACCTGCCATATAAGACGGTCCAAGACACATTATCACACTACAGAAACATTCCGAGTGCTAAGACTCTGAGTCACAGTCTGTATCGTCATGGCGATCAACCTGTCTGGATGACTGAGTGTTAAAAAGACCCACCTTTATCGTGACAGAACACTTTTTTGGTCGGGGAGGCGGGGGACAAACTTGCAAGTCACTAAACTGCCAAACTACCGATGAATACCATTTGTAAGGATGGTATTACACAAGCGAACCGTGTGATAGGGGGTAAGTGAGTGTCGTGACAAACCGTGGGAGCAAGCTATCCGATGAGCTTAGGTCATTTTGCTGAATAACGTCCATCACCCTAAAGTTATCCAGGTAACTTGAGAATCGTTAGCTACTTAACTAACGTTAGCTATACCTCTTAAACACCAAAGCTTATTCAGCAATACAGAAGCAGATATTTTCTAACAGGCGATAAAGATGTTACACAGCTTAACACCTTCTATTTTGCCCCAGCTTGTGCTAGTTTGTTAGGTTAGCAAGCGAGCTAAACGCCGTGTTAATGGGAGCTGCCATAGCTGCGTGTGCCGCATCAGAGAGGCACAGGCTAGTGCTGCTTAGCTCGGGGAGCTAACAAGCTTCACCAGGCATGCTTACCAAAGTGCACACAGCCCACTTTCAGCCTACCTGCGATCACCGCTGCGACCCAGAAGATGCCCCGTGTATGCCGTCACCAGTGTATCACAAACCGAGCCGTGCCGTGCCAAAATAATTCAAATTCCACAGAAAGTGTCGGGAGAGACGCTCGCAGTCCAATCGCTTCAGCCACCGCCGCTGAATGGCTGCTACTCAGAGCCTCAATCAAACTTCCTCCTTAGCAACGGACCGCCTCCGCCTGACCCCATTGGCCGGCGCGTGTACATCGGAGGTGATCGATGGTCGATAGTGCAACCTAGATCGAGGCTGAGTTTCACTCTTTACGATGTTCGTCTTGTAAGTATTAAAAGAAGCAGGCGTGATAGCACATTGTTGCAGCACTTACAATGAGCACCTTTTTTTTTACAAAGTCATTGTCTGATCTGATATGCAAATATAACCCTGTCGGTGAGGTCACTACTGAAACGACAAAAAATTAGAGCATCAGTCCAATGCCATCCCGGGTTTCATCACAATCATCCTTCATGTGTAGGCCATCACGTCCTCACCACATAACAAAAACGAAGCACGTTTAAATGAGTGAAACGTATGTCTTTTCATATTCATCCAGTTAAAGTCCTCCTCCACTCCCTCTGTCTTCACTGACCCCTTTAAAAGGCCAGAAGTTTATCAGCATTAAGTTGCATTCCTCGCATACCTTTAAAGCCTTGCAAGCTGCAGTGTAGCTTGTATTGTGTCCTCAAAGGTTATGAAACCAACAAGGAGGGAAACAAAAAAAAAACAAAAAACGTTTGGTTCACAAAGTTGTCTAGCCTGTTAAGCAGCCTTGTACAGTAACTTGATTAGTCTTCACAGTGCTCCAGCAGTGGTCTCCCAGGTTCCCACACGTTTTTACTGCCTTGATTTATTTCCCCTAATTATCTAAAATCTTCGAGAGTTTTTTTATTTTTATTTTTTAATTTATTTTAATTTTGTATATCTATATTTTTACCACGAGGTTCATCCATAAAGTTACCAACGTTGTAATGAAAAAGTTAGTACATTATGCCCCCTGGTGGTCACTTTGTGTGAGTAATGAGTGGTGAAGGGTTTCAGTCATGTAGCCATGAATCTACAAATTTTCCCCACTTACTGCATTGCCTAATTAAAGAGTATTTATGAACACACTGGAGCTAATCATGCCCCTTATTTTTAAAAGGAATACACTTCTAATTTTACATTGGCCCCAAGTAATGAAATGATCTATAGAAACTATCAGCATCTGAAGAACTCCATTACATTATTTTAATTTTTGCTTTATATTAAATATATATATATATATATTCTTGAAATAAGTGTCTCAAATATAATGGACTTGAAAGTGCATATTTAAATAGATAGATAGAATAATCTAGTCAGAGTATATAAAAGTAATGCTTTTGAGCTCAGTCCATTTCAGTGTTTGTGATATCGAGGAGAGCAGATAGTCATGAAATGTTTATGTGGGTCCAAACCCCCACTGTTTAAACTTTAAGAGGTGCAAACAATGACAAGAAAAAGGCTTAAAGCAAGAGACCTTTAACCTTCTGTTTGGCTACACAAAGGAATAAAATGGTAACTTTTAACTGTGAATCATGCAAAGCTACTCTAGTAGACTCCAAGAACACAAATGAAGTTGGAAGTGGCTATAATAAGCCCCACGTAACTATTTGGATATCCATTCTGCAAACATGTACAATGCAAAAAAGGATTTTTGCTGTTTTATAAAATTATGAAACGAGCGGTGATGGTGCAGGAATCCACTTTATTATACAAATGACTACAACGGCAGTGTCTTCATTACCACATTTTTATTTTTTTCAAACAACATATAGAGAACTTTACACAAAACAAGCCATTACCTGCTTTAAATATTTACATAAAACTTTGTAGAGACAGAGGGAAAAAAACATTCTTTGGGTCTGACCATGCAAAACAATAAATAATCTTCCTGACAGTGCTTCGCATGGTGGTATCAAGACTGCCATTCAGCAATAACAATTAAAAAAGAAATTGTTTTCAGATTTTAGTTGACTACACATAAAACTGCCCTGGTCCACACAGTCATCAGACATGCTTCAACAGCCCAAAAACCTCAAGACTCAGAGTGGGTCAAGTGCAGGTCAGCATAATAGCAACAATATAAAAGCACTCTTTCTTTTCAGGTAGTCTTCACTATTCCAGATTTAAGCAACATGGAGACCAAAATAGATACAGAAATGAAAAAGTAGGATGTGTGACAGTTTTCTGTGAAAAGCGTAGATTACATAGAAGAACTAAAGCATCCTGGAAGGATGAAGCACTGTACACAGAAGACCTTAGATGTTTTGTTCAACAGGGTCTTAAAATGTTTTCAGCGCGCTCTTGTCCCCAAGACACAAAGAGCAGGAGCTAGAAGTTGACTTCAAGACAGTAGAGTTCCCACTACTTTTATCCCTCAGCAAGGCGACAAACAGTGTGCAGACGTGATACCCCAATTTCTTCCGCAGGCTGGGTCCAGAATCTGCTCCTCCCTCTCCCTCTTCCCATTGGCTGTGGCTCAGGTAATGACTTGTGGCTCCCAGGACTGGCTGGCCATCTGGGGGCGACACTGTGAAATGACTGGAGGTCCCGTTGGGGTTTGACTGTCCAGGCAGAGGCCACTGACCATGTGCTGCAGAGCTGTGCCCTTTGGCTTCCACTTCTGTAAAGACCAAAAAAAATAATTTCAAGCTGGTTTGTTAACAGATGTTCGTGCACACTGACTCATTCCTGTTAACCCATTGCTAATAAATGATGTGCATCAGCACAGGAGGTTCATGTTAGTAGTGAGAAATGAACTGAGTCAGGGGTGGATTGCAGTAATCACATGAATGACTGACTTTTCTGCACTCTCGGTGGAAAAATCATAGTACAGCCAGCTGCAAAGCACGGCAGCCTGCCATCCCACGAGAGAAGAAACAATTTGTTTCTGCTGATAAGATGTCCTGTGTAGGGGCCATTTTCAGTCATGTGCATATACTGTGTCAAGTTATTTATTTTTATACTGCCGGAGACTTAAAGGGCCTTCAGATGTGGATATAGATTTGTAAGAAAGTAAACTTTTCTTTTTGCTTTTTTTCCCCCCTTCACCATTCTTTGCCTTCAGATCACAAGGTGTCTTGAATCAATCTGCATAATGAATCTAATCTTTTATCATAGATAACACAGATTCAATTTGTCACTGCATTTCTCAGAGCTAAAGATTAATTCAGAACATCTATTCACTTGAAGTCCTGTAAAGTATCGGGTATTTCAACTACTTGATACTTTTATTTGAATACATTCAATAGAAAATGACTACATTTACTCAGCTGCTCGTGGAGGAGGATTTTAAACACGAGAATATATGCATTATCATGCCAGTAAACTACACAGCAAATAAAATGATGTGTTTTAGGTGTCTAAAGTCTGGCACCTGTGTATGTGCATGCAAATATTTGTGGTTATGTTCAATTTAACATATTATTACATAAATTGATTTGCAATGAATTTGCATACATTTGCAATTGATTCTTTTTGTACACAGTACCCAATCCTTTTATTTAAATTACAAGTATAATACACAGTCATGTGAACCAAGTCTGAGAAGTTCAAAAAATAATAGTGAACCTAACAAAAAGTCAGTCACAGGATTTCAAATAATTTCAGTTGATTTATTAAAGGAGATGTTTTAGCTTCTTATTTATATTCTTGGAGTCGGTTTGCACTGTGACATTTCAAAATAATCCTCATTTTTCTAGTATTGGACTTGCAGCCCCTCACTTCATCCACTGTCTAAAACAAGCCATTTTAGCTACATGGGAGGGGCTACTGGCTTACAGGCAGCGAGGATATACATCAACACTGACATAATAAAAAGACAGGTGTTGACTGATATTCCATAAATCAAATATTGTTTTCGACCATCACAGTGTGTAAAACAAATCTGACAAGAAAGCTGAAAGCAAAGCCTGCCAGAAACACCTGTACCTCAGGCAGGATGTCTACAAATCACCAGGTATAACTGGTTCCTTTATTGGGTCACTAAGTAAGTACTCAGAGCTGAACTGAATGCAAAGTAGAGATATCAAAGGCCACATGAAGGCTTATTAAAGTTTGTAGGTGAATGTGGGGTTAATCTTTAAATCCCAGAGAGAGTGCATCAGTGCATGCACGTGTTATTACACTGTAACTGCTAGAAGGGTGCGATCAGTCAGCGCAAGAACTTTTATTTATGCAGGAAATAATATGTCACTGTGCCAATGCATCAATAAACAGGAGACTGTGCAATATGCAGCTGAGCCCATTATTTTGTGATCTGTTGGCCAGAGAAACTCAAAGTATTTTATTACTTTTTTCATTTTAACCTTGGCTCAAAAACAGCTTTTAGACTATAACTGGATCTGATATCGCCAATAAAGCCTTAAACATAATTACATTCTTTTAGAATTGTTGAAAGATTTGAAAACTGAAAATAACAGAGACATTCATGACAAAAAGGTAAAACATTGCTATAAACTATTTCAGACGGTTGTTTAATGTTGAAATTTATGTTTTTAATAAAAGCTCCACTGTCATTTTACGCTTACAGTGTTAATTATCTTTATTGTGGCAAAGTCAAGTGTTATTTTTTTTTCTCAGGGATTAAAGCCCCGGGACAAAGAGGCCAAATGTCTCCCACAGCAATAACTGGTTGCTTGTTGATGGGCATCCTCCCAAAAATACTCTCAAAGGACTTCGATGGGCCAGCTGAGAGATGAGAGGAAAGCCTGGCAAGAGTCCGGCACATGGTTTGAATTAATAACTCCCTCTTCAGGGTCATTAATCACCATTCAGCCATCTCCATTCCCCCTGAGATGCTAGCATTAAATAATCACAAAAAGGAGAACAAGGAAGGAACAGGGTGGTGTCTGAAGTTATGGGAGCACTTGCTCTACCGCATCTATAAAGTCAACCACTCTTATTCAGCAGGATCTGCATCGGTGATAAAAGAACACTCAGATTGTGTCAGCCTCCTGGCATCATCAGCAGGCGGGCTGCAGAGAAACTGCGCTGAAACCACCTCCTATGTCCAGATCTTTTATGTTCAACTTCATTTCTGTGAGTTGCACATCAAGCAGGAACAGCTTGATGCCAAAAGTGAAGTAACCTTCTGGAAAACCTAAGACCTACTGTTAACTGTGACTGATAGCAGAAGATTAAAGCATGACCTGTTTTTCTTTTCTAAACCCTTAGTTAACACAAAGACAACTGCACAGTGTGTGTGAGTTAAATGTGTGGACACCATCAAGCTCAAGATAAATACACTCATCTATGTTATCCTTTAAAGCTATTGCTATAAAGCTTTTTTTTAATTGATGAACAGTTAAAGGTTCCCTCACTGACTGCTACCACAGACTGTTCAATTTCCCATGACTGGTCCACAGCCAATAGTAGGAAAAACCGTTGTAGTCCAGTTCTTTATGGCTCTGAAAATACAGTTTGATCAGCTAACAGTATTGTCCTCTTACCTGTCTCGGCTCTTTTGTATTGCAGGGCTCCATCTTGACCTTCGACCCCGCTGTGAAAGCAGAAATTGCCAGGCAAAGGTCCTGCTGCCGGATCAGCGGCTCTATTAACTCCCATCTCTGCAAAACACAGAAAATGTATGACTGCTATCATCTGAAGGAAGAATGTGAAATAGACCGATGGTTCTTAAACTGCGGGGGTAGGCCCCAGCGATACAGAGTGCCACTAGTGTAGGTGCCACTACAGGAATGTTGTGGCGACCACGTTAAAAATATGGAGTTTAATTTAAATGTAGTCTTTTATAATGTGCTTTTCCAGTTTGTTTACAAAGCTGTTTACTTCAGTGGGTTATGGATTTCCACTAATATAAATCCGAAATCCCATTTTATGCCCAACTTGTTTATAAAGATGTAGTCCTGGGACACAATTTAATTTACTGGGACCATAAGTAAAAATTCTGCACACTCAAAAAACTCAAGTAAACCTTTTGCATACTTCAAACAATATGTGGTAATGTTTTTTAAGAGCAAGTCAGGCCACATATGGATAATTTAGCATGCATTACACACACACAAGCACCTATATTAATATTATTATATTATTACGTACAATTCACTGTTTACAAATTGCATTGGCAATAATTAAGTGACTACTAATTCTATCAGATCTCATATTGTGGAGGCCTTAAACTGCTGCAGGCAAATGAAACATTTCCTTTTCTCCATTTATTGTGTTTAACTTATTTATTTATTAGAATTGCTTCTTCTTCTTCACAGTTTTCATTTCTAATAACTTGTGGTGCAAACAGTGCTTTTATTTGCATTGGGCCTGCCTCCATTCATGGCTAAACTTAGGAGTAGAAATTTGGCTTTTTTTATATGTGTTCATTTTCTTAATGACAGAGATTTAGGGAATAGGACAGTGTGTACTCATAGCTTAAGAAAATAATATGTATTCGTATTTCTATCTCTGTGCATTAGGGCAGTTTTAGTCATAAACCTGGAACAGTGACTAAAATTGTTTCAAATTCAGAATTCATGCAACTGACAACAAGTTGTCTTAACTCTGTAACCTAGACAAAGAGGCAAATGGTTTTATTAGTGGCACCACTGACTAAGAACATAAAATTTAAAAAAACACAGTAAGCCAAATACAAGCATGAGCAGATGGCACTAAAATAGGGATGCGTTCTTAAGCTGTAAAGTATTCTGTGATAAACGTGGCTCTGTAGGGCATAGAGAGTTAGTGTGTCCAGGGATTTAGGCTGGTGAACAGCAGCGTAGAATTTAAAAAGGGTTGCAGTATGCTGAGGTGGCTTTAATAGGACTCAATTAGAACCAAAAATGAGAGTGTACAGGACAGAGTCTGATGTATTTCTAACAATAGGCTTAACTGTGAGCCACAATAAATGGCCCTCTAGTGGCAAAATCCTGACCTGCGACTGTGGCCTGTTGGCTCCGAGGCCCCTGCACTCCGCCAGCCCGAGGCTGTCAGTCCCACGGGTCTCCAGACACAAACCACCCTGTTTCAGCACACTGGACACCGCTTCCTGCTCAGGGACCCTGTAGGGAGCCAAGAGAGAAGAAACAGGCGGCCAGCCAGTGAAAGATCTTTTTTCAACAATAAAGAACAGATGGATTAAACTGAGTAATTGAATTGCAACGCTAGGTAACGTGCATCATTGCAACATGTTCTGAAAAAGATATACAATTACACTGTGAGAGACCAGACTTATTTGGAGCAGATACAGCTGAAGAGGCGAGGGAGTAGCTTGAGAGAAAAAGCTTGTGAGATTCAGGCTGATAACCCACTCAGAGGTTCCCACCCAAATCATTTATATTTAGATGACTGGCTCTGAACTTCGGGGTAATGGCACCTCGAGGGGTTTTGAGATTACTTCAGGGGGAAAAAAATAAAGTTTTAACTTAAAGGAAACAGAGCTCGAATGTTATTTCTTCTTACTGGAGCCTCTTCCAGAGATCAATAAGAAATAAACATAGGTGAAAACACTTTCACAAAACATTTTCATTTGTTGGATTCTAATGGTGTTTGGAGGAAGTCTTTCTCTCTCTTGCATAACAGATAATTCAAAACAGATCCACAAAAGTGATTCACGGCAACTTCTATGATGCACTGCATAAATAATATATATCTCCACTGAAAAATGGATGTTCCCTGTGGGGAGTCTGACACTATGACTCAGTTTTCATATCCATCTGCTGATGGGAAAAGTTTTTTTCTATGATAGCCATACATATGACCTCACCGGTACCAGTTTTCACACTAGCTTATTGCCAGTTGAATCAAAAAATTACAAGTGCAGAAATGCAGAAAATCTTGTGCCAGTTAATCTTTTAATATTGACCCCTCTAAGTGTAAGTACAGTAATTAATGAAGCTTATGCATAGGTTCAATAAGGGACATCTGTAATCACTCAGCTGCCTGGGTCCTAAGAGTTTGGCTCCTAGTCTATTCTTTACATCACTCCAATTTCTCCAAACTGCTAACATCATTACTCATTTTACATCATGGGCCAAGTACAACCTTCTTTGATTTTAAATAAACTGGACCATAGAAACTTCGCTAATAATAATAATAATAATAATAATAATAATAATAATAATAATCTATTGACATCATGTTAAATCACTCCCTTATAAATAACTACACATTAACAACTCACTGTGAAAAAAAGAAATTTCTATTCTAGGTAGTGAAAAAACCAAGGATTTTCCCTTTCATCTAATTGTTAATTTATTACTTCATTACTTTGGTGTAGTAGGAATAATCACAGGGGAGGTTTTTATCATTAGTAACAGTTGTAAAAGTCCAAAGTTTGTGATTTTCACTGGGTGGGATTGAAGTCTTGTGTTTGACACTCCTGCTCTAGTCAAATCATTTTCTTACCTGCCCTCTGTAAGCCAACCAGCTTCCATTCTGTATACTTTAACCACTAGCATCTAGACTCTGGGGTCCTAATTCCTGTCACTGATAGGATTCCATTCTGCCTTGATGGGTCATCGGCATCTAATTACCAAACAGCTAAACTTAATCCTGTGACTCAGTAAATCATGTTCAGTTTTCCCAAACGATCCCCTTTTTTTTTTTGTGCCTGTCCTGTTTGGCTCTTTTGCCTTTAGAATTATTGTCTAAAGGCGCAATGGATTTACTCTAACAAATGGACCATCCCAGCCTTGCCGTAGTGGTCCATTTGATTCACCTTTTATTTTATTTTTTTATTTTATTTTTACTTGCTAAATACAGGACAGACTTGATTGGGGAAAAGAAAGGGGAGAAAGAAAGAGGGAAAGAAAAACAGCGGAGAAGAGGGATGGGGAAAAAGGGCAAGAGAAAAACAAACAAAACAAAACAAAACAAAACAAAACAAAAACCAACAAAATAAGTAGACAAAAAATATATATATTAATCACCTGGACCACCTGTTGAGAAAGAAAAAAAAAGAGAAAACAAGCAGAAGAAAGAGGGAGCAATGTAATATTAAACAACATCACGGGAATATAACAGTAAATATTAAATATTAAACATTATTGTGCAGCACATAATAAAGCGCACAGTGTGCTTTGAGGTAGGAGCCAAACAGGGTGTAGTTTGTGTGTGTGTGAGCACCCGTGTGTACACCTGTGAGCATGAGCGCGCTTGTATTTAAAAGGTTCCTTCATGTAATGATCTGCTAGAGGGTGTGGGGAGCCATAGCCCCGTCCTCCAGAGCATGAAGCAAGTGTGGAGGAGATCAAGACTCCAGAACACCAGAGGCCCCCAGAACACCAGAGACCAAAGAGGACCAACAGAGGGGCAGCTGCACCACTATACCAGAAGGAGCTGAGGAGAGCCCCAGATGAGGCGTCGCCCAGCAGCCGCGGAGCAGAAACCAGGGGGGGTTGCAGTCACGAGTCCGTGAGCCCCGCCGGTAACCAGCTGTGCCTGAGTGACCGAGCTCCAGGCCGAGAGGCCGAGGGCACCCCGCCCCCGAAGTGGCCCGAGCGGGCCCCAGGTTCCAGGCCCCAATAATCAGCCACCAAGCATTGAGCTGGTGTGTACCTGGACCCCCACCCCGGACACAAAGAAACAAACATCCATTCCCACCCTCATGCTCTCATATGCAATTACTCAACACTCACCCAACATAGAGACAGACATAGAGAGACGCTGTACACACAATCGCACTCCCCAAGCGTACTCTAAGACCCAGGTCTAGGTACCCCCGCGCCTGAAGGGGGAAACCGCACCCAGACCCCAATCGGACGGCCATCTCCTCTTCCTAGCCCCCTCGCTCCAGCAGGCCGCAGAGAATGGGGGTGGTGAAGACTCCAAACCTCCCTCTGCCCTCCCACATGTAGTGTTGATGCATGTGTGTTCCAAGGTGCGTTTAAAACCCAGGAGGGCATGGAGCGACCTGCCAGAGAGCAGC